>JACCPG010003028.1:0-78113 GCA_016069955.1 Drepana arcuata | reverse complement strand
GTTACCTCCGCCTATGGACGCGTGCAACACCAGGGGTATCACTCGCGCGTTGCCGATCCTGCCGGAATCTTTTCACACCATTCTTAAAGAACTCCATGCTGTACTCTCCAGGGAAAACCTCAACGGGGAGCTCATTCCACAGCCTGAGCGTTCGTGGTTCCAAGGTATGGGGATGAATTCCCCGTCGATGGCGAGAGGTGCGGTGGTAGAAGGTGGTGGAAGGTGGTAGCGCTAGGTAATGGTAGCGCTGCGCCCGTGTTTCAGGAACATTTTTTTTCACACAAGCGAAGCTGGGCGGGACAGCTAGCATGTATATATATATATCTCAATGGGCATGTTTTCATCTATTCAAGGTGCATTACGCGGAACTTCTCTCAGATTACACCTATTGATCCGGTGATATTGAGATAGAGATCTTATAAAAATGTTTACACAAACGACGACCAACTCGTGTGGCAGTGGTAAAAAAGCTAGGTATATCTCGCGGGGTCAACAGCCTGGCAGCGAGCGTCGACGCCTCGACGAATCGATTGCAGCATCGAATGGACGAGATGGACGCAGATCGATTCGGCGCGAATCAGCATGAATTGATGACGATTTAAATTTCAGTGGGCATCTTACTAATATTATATACTTCGTTCTTCTCCTTGGAGGCGGTTAGGCCGTGCACGTAATTTTAAACTTATAAAACGCCGTTTTTCGACGTTTTATAAGTGCCCACTTAGGCCTATGTGAAATAAAAATATTTTTATTTTTATTTTATAAATGCTCAAGTTTGGACCGATATTCCCCCCTCCCCTTTCCTTCCCTTTTACTAAAAAAATACTGAACGGAATCGAGTGAAATTTTGCACAGAGACTATTAGCTGGATTAGCACATGAGATATGTTTTATCCCAGCAAAAAATGTACCATATAAATCCAAAAAGCGAGTGTAACCGCGTGAACAGGTAGTTGTGATGTTCATCCATAAACTAGAGCTTCCTATATCCAAGACTAGATCCTATAAACATTATACAATGTATTTATAATGTTTATGGATCTAGTTTAAAATACAAGGTTCACATTTTCTTTGTCACAAGGGTTTTTTAAACCTATGGTCAACTGAGTCGACTCATAGAATATTCGAAGCGGAGATTTCATTTATTAATTATGTAGGTATGTACATCCACAGCATATATATATATATATATATATATATATATATATATATATATATAAACTGATATATATATGTTTCACATACAAACATGTTTTTAGCCAATAATAAGTGAATGAATGAATGAATGACGTGCTTCAAGCACGACTATTTTCTTCTCATACGTATGCAGGTTTCCTCGGTTTCCTCTCGATGTTTTCCTTCACCATAAAGCTCGTGGACTAATTACTGTACGTTCACAAAATCCCGTTGGTACAGTCGGGATACGAACCTACATTGCAGGCAACTCCTTAAAACCACTCTGCCACCACGGCTTCAAGAAATGCAAGTCTCAGGTTGTAAAGCACCGTTGTGTATGCAGTACGTTAGCTAATGCAGATAGTCACAATGGAGTGATCGATCTATATTGATGGCAGTTCGCGCCATAATGGCATAGTTCGGTGGCGTGCGGTGCGCGTGCGCCGGACACCTAGCTCTACCGCGAGGGTCAGCATGTCTTCACTGAGATGGAAGACTTTTTGTAAGCTAGCTTGTTTATTGAAAATGTTCCGTATATTTTCAATGAATAATAAGTTTTTTTTTAATAATAAGTTCGATTCGATGGTGTTCATTGAATAATTAAGCTAATTTGTAGTTTTCAAATTAGTGTAGGTGACAGTATGTGTGATGAATGTGGATGAAGCGAAATAGGTCTGTGGGTCTAGCGCTCTAGTCTTCTTGCTTGTTACCTTGAGGAATGTATGTAGATGTATTGTATTCTATACGTATTAAATGTATACAACCTGTCTCCTCACGAAAATACATCTCATACATACATAATTTGTTGACCTATCAATAAGGTCTTCATCACATATATATATATATATATAAAATCTACTAATACTTAATACTTAATCTGAAGTATGGTAAGGTAGTAAGAGTCTATATAAGTCAATATGGTGTTATGTTGTCATTTCCAAAATTAGAATTCATTTAATACAATTGTGCAGATTACAAATAGTAGTCCCACAGACTATAAATAAACGTATGGCTATCTTAACAGCCATAGATTTGCCGCCAAACGCGTCCGCCATTACGCATGGTATGTGGCGGGAAACGTACGGTGAAAGAATGTGTTGAAAGCTTTAAAAATGATGATAGATGTTATAGGTACTTTAATGTGGGACTTTTTGTATTAGCGAGTTTTATTTGAGTCTTGAATGGATTTAGTGGCATTTGCAAAATAAAAATTTAATATATTTTTCTCACTATCAACATGGTCTCATCATCTAAATGAAAAAGAATCCACATACCGTTATCAGTCTCTGTCTTAGAAACGCTGTTCCACTCTGAACTTAATTTTCATACCCACCCCACTCTCAAGGCAGAAATAATTTTAGCAGTATCACAAACTAATCACTGCTTAATTCCTGTGAGAGTGAGTATGATATGGATGGTATGTTAGTAAGTATCACAATATCTTTTTAAGTCCAAACCAATATATAATATGGCAATTGCTCACCATAATACGGTAATTTTGGCACGACAAAGCTTTTTGTCATACAGAAAACAATGTACGAGTATTAAAAATATGAAAGTAAACAATTCATTTCAAATATTTAATTATCTGTGTACACTGTTAACTAGTTTGTGAACGTCACTCAACTGTCAATTTATGAAAATATACTCATGCAATATCTTGACATGTTAGTTATAAAATAAAATTGGTTTACGGACATGTTGATTTATTCCCTTAAGTGTTAAAATGTTAAGTAAAATGAAGTCTGTTAATTAAGACAATACTGATAGCCAAAGATGCTCATAGATTCTCACGGAGGCGCGTTTAATGAGTAGCGTTCCAAGTCGATATCGTGTGAAAATGCCATGTGTCACTTCACTTACACGGCGGAACGGTTTAATATCGGTGCAATATCGTCGCAATATCGATGACCAACGGAATTAGATTGAAATTGAGTTACGTGCAAGCCACCGTGAGAGCTGCAATTTGCTAGCAAACCTTTCTATTTTCTGAATATGCTTTCATATTTGTGAGAATCTTTGGATATGTGTCGTATTCAGGACAGTATGTATATTGTGACATTGTAATTGTAGTTATTTTCTCGTCTTTTTCAACAATAATAACACATTATGTGCATAATTTTATTGTTTCATAAAATATTGAACGAGTTATTTGTTCTGAAAGACAACACCGCGTAATGTTAGAACCAATGCGCTTGCTGTTACAATAATGTATAATGAAGAGGGATATTCCTTTCTATACTGTTGCTATTTTTTATTCCACTAAGCGATATAGGACGCGACCTGCCTGATAGTAAACGGTTACCACCGCCAACAACACTTAAGTTATCACTTAAGAATTGCTGAAGCCGAAAAAATATTTGCACACCCTTGAAAAAGTTCCATGTTGTGTTATAATATAATTTTTGACATCATACATGACACCAAAGCGCAGTGTCATTTGGATTGCTATTTTGAACGTCTTCCTGAAATTCTGAAAAAAAATGAGATTGTGTTAAGATGAATTTGACGGCCGTCTGGTGTAGTCTATAGCGAAATTTGAGGTCGCGGGTTCGAATCCCGCTGAATGCAGATCCTTGTGTGATGAACACGAGTATTTGTACCTTAGTCTCGGCTGTTCTATGTATCTATCTATAAAAGTAAATATATCGTTGTCTAATTACCATAACACAAGCTTTGCCCAATTTGGGGCGAGGTCAATTTGTGTGGAATTGTCCTAAGGTATTTATTATTATTATCATGATCAAAACGTCACGTCGTATTCCACGTAGGCATAGACAGTGGAGCGTCAGTTCTAGACTTACAGACCTCTTTCGCTTCATGCGCTACAAATAGGCTCGCCGGTTTCGAGTACGCTTGACGATCCCATCCGTGCGTTCGATATTTTGGTGTACCAATATTATAATAACAGCAGAATATGACAGTAACTGTAACATACATTAGAGGTAGTTATCATTGTTAGCAAAGCACTCGCTCAATTGAGCGCTCTATTATTTAGCCCGGAGTGATGTGGACAGCTACGCCGTAGATTAGGAGACGCGACGGCATTCCTACAACAATTGCCTTCGAAACTTTCTCAGGGCTGCCAGTGAGTTTAACAGCTTCGAGTACAGTATATGCATTGTTTGTATGTTAAAGCGAAGATAATATTGGTATAATTATTTAAAGTACATAAGTGTTTTGCACAAAGAATCAGCGACGCAATGCCGCCAGCCATCTTTGTACCCTCCCGTGAGACTATATTTAGTGCCGAATGTTTTTTGGTTTATTTTAGTCTGTCTTATTAAGAGTAGTTAAAAATTGGTCAACATTGTAGATTTTTTACTTAAATTAAGACTCCGTGAAGCAAAATTTTATAAACTTACAATATCTTTGCAGTTTTAGATTAGCATACGCCCTGATGGCAGCCCTATGTATAAACGATTGTCCATCACAGAAGGCCTGCATTGCGTAAATGACATTCTTGTAGGTGTTTTTTGGATCCGAGCGGAACGGATCACAGGTATTTTCATCTGGAGCGTTCCCGCGGCTAAGAAACTAATGAACTGTGCGGCAAAGGAATCTCAATGTTCACTATTTGTGTGCTTCCGGTGGAAAGGAATTCTATTTCACTCCTTTGATACTGATGTGTAAGATATTCTGTTGGTGTGAAAGGGTGATTAGAGTGTACGGATAGTCTTCAAACATATATTTTTATGTACGTACGTACGTTGTATCACGCGAAGTCCCTTTTGAGGGGTTATAGCAAGGATAGTCCCAGTTTTTTCTAGTTTTGCAGTATTTCTCTTCACCCATACTCGGCACTTCATACTCTTGAAGTAGTTTTTTTTACAGACCGTGAAGAAGCGTTATATTACAATTGATATACTTTACTGGTAAATACCTATAGCTTTCTGTTTGGTTTGACGTTTTTGCTGTAATATGACCTGACCTGAGTTGACTCGGGCTGAAACTGTTATAAACACCAAGTCCGGACAAAAACATTGAGAATTCACACTGATTAAAATAATAATATTTAGTTCGCAAAAAAAATATATTTTTACGCAAAACATAATAAAACTGATTCGAAACTCTCAAATTGATTAATCTTTTTGAGGACCCTTGCAGATTGATGTCAAATACTTTACCGTAATAATGATTGCACTGACAAGCCTCGTGGACTGATTACTAATTTAACGACAGATCAATTATCGTTCGACCCGAATGTTTTGGGTAATTTTAATAATCGAGAATCAAAGCTTTGGAGTGGTATCGAGTCGTAACGAGCTCCAAAAAAATGACGTTTCGAGCCATTCGACAACTGATTTAAATTTAAATCCGTACCGAAACTGTTAAACCGTCAAATATGGCGTAAAAAACGATCAAAATGGTCCGGTCACTGCACTCGCGCCGGTAGTCATGCCCGACGAACAGATTGTGAAATGAAACTTACTGAAGAAAGCTTCAAATTGTTATAGAACTTATAGTTTATTCTAAATATTTTTAGGGTAAATCGAAATACTGTCTGTTTTTACAAAATGGTCTAACAAATATCGAAATTTTTTG
Source organism: Drepana arcuata (assembly GCA_016069955.1). Classification (NCBI taxonomy): domain Eukaryota; kingdom Metazoa; phylum Arthropoda; class Insecta; order Lepidoptera; family Drepanidae; genus Drepana; species Drepana arcuata. The sequence goes on along the minus strand of JACCPG010003028.1, from coordinate 72,393 downwards.
ATGTGACTTTGGTGTGATGCCTTTAAAAGTGAGAGCATATTTAAGCCATTAGCTCAGCTTAGCTTAATTATTATCAATAATTGCAAGAAAAAAATCTATTTCACAGACGGCGAAATTGTCTTTTGTTAAAAAAAAATGTTTTCTACTCCATCTTTAACGGGTTATCAAATATGATATGTTTGGAATGATGGTGAGTCATACAAGCTTCATAAGGATTCTGAAAAAAAAAACAGACCATGTTAGGATAAAATGGGTTCTAGAATAGAAATATAAATATTATTACTACACCGTAAGGGATTCGGCGCCATGACATGTATGTTAATATTATTACTAGTAATAATATTAAATATAACCAAGCTTTCGTCTATGGTTTCGTTTTGCAATGGGAGATCCTACATTAATTGTTTCACAAATATACGAAAAAAAAAAAAAAAAACAATGTCACAAAGACCCACCGGGAAGATGTGGTACGTACGCCTTTTCCCCCGGATATATTATGTATGCTGATATAAATGTCAAAGTGACAGACGGCGAACAAATTCAGAATCACTCAAGCTAATTTTAATTGCTTAAACCACGGAAAATTTGGACGAAACTCCGGGGCTAAGTAAGCCATCTTATTTAGTAAGTAAATGCATTACTTCACGCCTCAGATAACCATAATCATCAATCATGTCGCATATGCGTTCTCGCCGCGTTTCCACCGAAACCGAGCGCAGCCATCGCGCAATAATTATTATTTCCGAGTAATGAGCACATGATAAGTCCTGGAGGTGTGTTAACTGGCCGGCCAGTTTACGTGTCAACAATGAAATAAAACATAAAGCAAACTGGTCCGGGATCAAATTAATTGCTCTGAAAACTGCCTAATGTTCCCACGCTGTTAGACATTTTTGGACTGGTAGAGAATTTGCTTAGCTGCCAAAGGTAATACGAAATCCCAAACTTTAAGCCCCGAAGTGTATTTAAGGCTATTTGCTTTTTTTTCGAAGGGGTAGTTCGAGGTAAAAGTGAGAATCATTTTCTGCCAGGAATATATTTACGTGACAAATAGTGAGCTCATCAGCATCGCTCACGTAAAGAAACGAATTAATTGATTCTGAGTTATAAAGTTCTCCTTCACGAGATCAACGCTCGCGGTATGACGATTCAATTCAAATAGACCCCGTACTTAGGTTGGTTAACAATGAGTTTTTCGGATCTTAAGCATACTATTATTACTACATTTAGCTGATATTCACAAGCTAAAAGGTTTAGACCTCGAAGCCACAATGGCTTTGTATTTAAACTAATTATGTTTCCGAGATAGGTAAATGCACAATGCAAGCGCTTAGGAATTCCAGGACCACTGGAACATCAAGTTTATAATAGTCTCTTCCAATCTGAACTATGTATTACTTTTCCATTCAAACTTGTCTATAGACTACCTAACTCTATAGCGAATGCTTAGTACAAGTTCAGTGTATCAACGTTCGAAGGATGTATGTATGTACATATGTATGGATATTATTGGATGTTGAATAAAAAGGTCATATTTGAAAAACCATACAAAATGCCAAAATCATAGTTCTCTCACCAAAATGATGTGAGACAATGCTAGTGACGTTTATAGCTTACCTAAATGAAAAAGTTTGTAAAACAATATTATATGACACAAAAATATGCACAACTCGTATTTAAGAAGCGTACCTATATTAATAAAAAAAGTAATTAATTTTGGAAATTCTGTTATGACTTAATATAATAATATTTTCTCACGCCTTCTCACAAGGGTCCACGAAGGAGTAGGCAGAGGTGTATAGGTAATACCCATACACCCACTTTCCGCCGGAGGTATATTAGATGCCAACGTGACAGATGGCGAGTCCATCGCCGTTACTCCAGCACGACTATACATACGCCTTTGAATTTCTTCTCAGACGTATGCAGGTTTCCTGTCGATGTTTTCCTTCACCGTAAAGCTCGTGGTGTGACTAATCACTGTACTTAAGTTCAGAAAAACTCATTGGTACAGTCGGGATTCGAACTTGCGACCTTTGCGTCGCAGGCAACTGCTCTTAATATAATTATTAATTATGTTATTAACATTAATCCAAGCCACCAGCAGACAGCTAGACAGTTAGATAGGACTTAAAGGGCATGACTAGCGAAGGATGGAAGCCAGTAGTGCGATGTACCAGGCTATCATGAACTTGTGTTATATCAGACAAATCGCTCGCTGGTCTCATCACTACAAAGACACAATGGCGGTGCGTTCCATGCTTCCGTGACACATCGCCGTAACAAGGCACGTTATGCCGAATCGGCGCGGGTCTTCTAACGACGGGATGGTGAATGAACTCGCATAATAGGTGATGCAATCAAAGACAATTAGTGCACGCTTGTGTAACAATGTATTACAATGTTATAAGTATATATTGGACCGAGTGTAGCAGACCAATTCAGCAAAATTTCAGGTTTGGGTCGGCGGAAATTTACATGTTGCATGTACTGTATTGAGGAGGACTGAACTATACTAATTAAACTAACTCTGTCGTTGTTCCGTAGTAGTGTATCAAGAAGGCCGGCAGCATTGCTGATCCTTTGATCTAGTTACATATTTTTGTCACAAGGGGTCAAACGCGTTTGCAGCTGCCATCTTTACAGCTGGTGAGCGAATTATTTATATAGACAAATGAACTGTTTAAGAAAAATCGCCAGTTCTCTCTAGACCTACATACCTCTTTCGCTTCTACTACTCTCTGTACCTACCCTGTTAGAGGCTCGGCGTGATGATATAAATATGTACATAGTAAATACCTTGTCAAGAGAGCTTCGGAGCAATAAAATTGGACCTCTACCTTTTCCGAGGTCTTCAAAAGCAAAGCAATCAAGTTCATAATTGCTCAATTCCATTTCACATTACACCTGATTCCCTTCGTCCAAAACGTGAAGAGACCACTAATCAAACGCAATGAATTTCTTAATTAAAACCCTAATGACCAAAATCAAATAATGTAAATTACGGATGCCGCCGCTGTGGGCGGGTGAGTGTACTCTTATTATTAAGTTAATTATCAGTACTTCATTAATGCTGCTTTTGTACTGCATTATAGTATCAACATAGTATACGTACATTCAAAACGTTTGATAACCGCATGAATGTACATAGACGAAGCGAAAGAGGTCTGCAAGTAAGAGAACCTAACTCTTGAGGATCTCTTTGCGATAGAGAATTAAGATTACGAAGTTGTATAACCTCAAATCTTCACACTTTTCTACAAGTATCCCCGAAGGGTTAGGCAGAGGTAATTAAACCTATTTCAGGTGGTTGGAGTTCTTCTCAGGCGTATGCAGGTTTCCTCTCGATGTTTTCCTTGACCGTAAAGCTCGTGGTGTGACTAATTGGTAACTCATTGGTACAGTCGGGATTCGATGTGCACTCTTTGTGTTGCGAGCAACTACTCGAAACTCTAGTTGTCTGATGCTTGCGTGGTAGTGTTTTGATTGCAGTCCTGCCGTGCCTTCTAGCTGGTCATGAGTTCAATGTCCGCAGCAAGAATTTGTGCCTTGCCCGATTGCATAAGGATAAATATAGAACAAATATCACAAATATTAAAAAAGCGTGAAAAAGCAGGTGCTGATCACACCTGTAGCGTTCATGTTCTAGTAATGAGCATTGCAAGAGCTCTAGAAACATTTTTTTATTTAAATTAGTATAGCAAATTTACCCTTTTACGAAGGTTAAAATGTGTTGGTAGAGGTCTATTAGCAATAAAAAGCTAAACAAGCGAATTTATGGTTTCGCCTTTTTGGAAGTCACGTAAATGTGCCAATCAACAATCCTGCCACTACTTGTACTAATCTATAATAATATTAAGCAAAGCTTGTGTTATGGTAACTAGACAACGATATATTTACTTATATAGATAGATATATACATAAATACATAGGACATCAAAGATTTACGCCTTCCCACTGTCCCCGAAAGGGGTACCCACTCCGTCAGATATATATTTATAGGTGCCAACTTGGCAGATGGCGACTCCATCGCTGTTACTCAAGCACGATAGTCGTGCTTACCTGTCACACAAATATCTGCCTTCAGCGGGAATCAAACCCGCGACCTCAAGTGTCACAGTTAAGAGCTCTAACCACTACACCAGACGGCCGTCAATATATACTAATATATAAGAGAATCTTGAAAACATCCATATTAACAAGACTATTGTTACAATTCTGAGTTAGGCTTAACGGATTTGGAGAGAATTAGGAGCTGAGATAGCTATTATGTCGGAATTCGAACTTGCAATCGTTGTGTTGCGGGCAACTCGAACCACTCGGCCACCACGGCTCAAAATAAATTTCTTTAATTTCCTTCCTATAAGTATTAGATACACTGGCGCTCTACTGTCTCTGCCTACCCCGTTAGGGCCTCGGCTTGATGATAGGTAGGTATGTATGTTTTATATACACTAATATAGATCGCCGGTGGAACGACGCGTATGAACAATAACTAAGAGTTATTGTTCAGGTAGATATAACTTCCATTTATAACAGCAATAAAGGTTTAATATTGTAGTGATAAAGTAAATCATAGTTATATAATGTTCATCAATCATAGCATAAGTCAAGTACCCAGTCACGGTACGCTTAGCGCAATCATTGCGCGAGAGCAATAAAAGAAGCGTATCTATAGCTTTTTTATCCATTCCCTTATCTTTTCGTAACTCATTCGCGTCCGTAATAGGTAAAAGAAGCCGTTGTGGCCGAGTGGTACGCGCAACCTGCAAGACAAAGATTGCGCGTACAAATCCCGATTGTACCGATGAGTTTTTCTGAACTTAAGTACAGTGGTTTGTCACATGGTGAAGGTAAAAATCGAGAGGAATTCTACAAACATTTGAGAAGAAATTCAAAGACGTATTTTTGGCGGCGTACTCGTGTATGTATATGTCACGTTGGTACCTAAAATATATCTCCATTAAAAATGGGCGTAAAGCCTACCTATACAACTCTGCTTACTACTGCTTACTTGCAGTCCCTTGCCTGAAAGCGTGACGATACGAAAAAGTCTATATAGAGAGAAAGAGGTATATTAGGTGCCAACATGACAGATGGCGAGTCCATCGCCGTTACTCAAGCACGACTATACATACGCCTTTGAATTTCTTCTCAGACGTATGCAAGTTTCCTCTCGATGTTTTCCTTCACCGTAAAGCTCGTGGTGTGACTAATCACTGTACTTAAGTTCAGAAAAACTCATTGGTACAGTCGGGATTCGAATTTACGACCTTTGAGTCGCAGGCAACTGCTCGAAGCACTCGGCCACCACGAGTCTTAGTAGACAAATATTATAATAAATATAAAATACTCATATTAAGTATATCAGAAGTAGTCTTCTGATATACTTAATATGTAACGATCATCAAATATACTAAGCTGGCGACCTGTCACGGCTTAGCACACAGCGTTTTTGAGTAAAGCTCTTATTTTGTTTTATTTAATTATAAAATTATCATCATATATCAATCAGCTTACACATAATCTTAAGATATTTAACACTTAAACCTTCTTTCTGAACCTAACTACATATAATCACGCCGAGGCTCTCTAGCGGTAGGCAGGGAGAGGACCATTTCACTCTAGATGTACATGTATACAATTCCCTTCCTATACATACAAAAAAAAAAGATATAGAAAAAATTTCAATAGAGGAATGACTAGAATGAAGTACCTAAAGCTGCCATAAACGTAGGGCAATAATTACAAGAGTGATATCACAAGTATTTTTAGTTGAAAAGCGTTCATTAGAACATTAATTAAGTAAAAATCTTTTCAATGAGCATAGACCACGGCGCAGTGGTCAATGACCATGCAATTAAGTGTTCACGCACCGTGAACTTAGAGTCGTTAACCGTGCTTTAAGATATTGTTGGTTTCAACTTTACGCCTGCTCCGGTTCTACTTTGTAATGTATCACAATTGTAGCATTCAAGATGGCAGTTACAGTTTTGGAGCTACAGCTCGCGCGATAAGAGTTTGGCTTTGACCGTTATTGCGCAGAAATCAGAAATTGGGTATCAACGGGCAATTAGCGGGGTGCGGGGCGGATGTGTAGGCGCACGCGGTGCTCTGATTGGCGCTCCAGTCGTTCCCTGCCTCTCGCACCGATACGACGTACCGCGCACTCCTGTTGTACAATCACGTTCACAAGTGATTGCTATTTTCGTTAATTGTTTATTGTTGTCGATTGTTATTATTTGTTGAGTTTGTTTGTTTAAGTTTGTCAGTTAAGTTTTTTTTTTTGTTAAATATTAAAAAGTGATTTGAAAATGCGTAAAAAAACATTGTTTTAAAAAGGCAAGCACGGAAAATATCCAACCTGGTACATAAAAAAGGAAAAGTATTGTGTGCGTGACAGTACCCATGCGCAGTAATCCCCTCCACCCGAAGGTCAAAGCCAAACTCTCGCCGCGCGATCTGTATCTATGTTACAGAACTGTTTTGTTTGAATAAAATGATATAGTCGGGGACGAGTGATTTGATTAGTCGCTTACGTAAGTAATATAATAACAAGGCCACGAGTTTCTCTCTATTTAAGGATAGTTATTCAGCCTTACAACTCATTTTATGGCGGAGGAAAACATTGTAGGGAAACCTGCATACGTTCTTGAGAAAGGGCGATGGGCTCGTCATTTGGCACGTTGGTATCTGCAGCGAAAAGCCGTGTTAACCTCTACCTATAACATTTACCAGGGACCGTTGTGAGCAGGCGTGGTCGTTACCAATTTGAGTTTTTAATTTTCAATGTATATTACAGTTTTTTATACCTACAGTCTTGATAGCAGGTGAGTAATTAACAACAAAGCCACCACTGCTCATTATAAAAAAAAAGTTTCACTAGGATGTATACAGACAGACATAAACTCATATTTCCGCACCGTAGAGAAGCTATAATCGAATAAAAATAAAAATTTATACGTCCGTCATTTAACCCTCTGCATGTCTTTATAGACCTTTTACATTTTACTTCATGCGTTATACCTGCAATTGAATTATTATTAGTTCTGGCGTACCGTGTTTTATTTATATATATCATATTTATTGATAGGACCACAGCATAGGCAGTGGTTCTCGAAAGTTAATACCATTGTTATCTTTGGCTAATACATATTTTGTCTATAATATCACGTGACAGTTGTTTCCCGAAAACTTTTTCGGCTACTTATTTATTTATGACGTGGATACTAGTCCTTTAATCTACCTCTAAAAATCTCTGTTTGAACAGTAATATAAACTAATAACGTATTTCAAAATATTATTTTTTAATTTCTATAATTCAAAACAGTAGCCGTACAACCTAGTCTTTTTCGACACCGGTTATTTTTACAACATAGTTCATGCTATAGAAATATCAAAATACCTTAAAAGGCACTGTTATTAAACTGACTGACGGTCACTCAATATAATCTTATTGCACTATATGACACCAAAATGACACAACAAAGCATAATTTACAAGACATGGGTATTTTAAGGTGTTTTTATATTTTATTACGTTAATTTTATTTATTTATTTTGAATCCATCTAAGTACTAAACGATAGTAAGAGATATTATTTAAGCATTACAAGTCTAAAAGGCCCTTAAGCATAATTATGTTAATAAGACCATTATAAGATGGTCCTATTAGTGCATCCAGCGGATACTGGTATGGTTCCGTAGATTTATAGCTGTTATTATTTTGTTCTACTAGTGTGCGTTACTGATAGGCACTGATATATTATATTACTAGCTGTCCTGCCCAGCTTCGCTTCGGTGCTTCGGTGAAAAAGTTTAACTTCCTGAACCACGATCGCAGCGCCACCTCTCGGGTGCAATTGTGATTTAAGCTATCCTATCTTTTAAGTTGGATCTAACTGCATACGGTGTGCAAATTTTATTGAAATTGGTTAAGTAGTTTAGGAGCCCATCGCGGATAAACATCGTGACACGTAATTTATATATATTAAGATAATATGTATACTGTCGTATTCCTAGCTTGCAACATTTTACGTTAGTTGCCTGATTAATATCTACCGGGTGTTACATTGTAGACGTGATGGCCGAGTGGTTTAAGTATCCACCTGCAATGTCAAAGTCAAAGTTTGAATGTTTTTTAATAACTATATTTTACAGTTCATTTGACTACCCTGAATATTCGTTCGTACTATATTTCTCCTTATAGCATTAGTAGATGTATGAATTAACTTAGGAAAATATTATTGTGAGAAAATACATTTGAGTATGTCTATACGAGCTTCACGGTGAAGGAAAGCATCGAGAGGAAACCGGCATACGTCTGAGAAATTTAAAGGCGTATGTATGTATAGTCATGCTTGAGTAATGGCGATGGATTCGCCATCTGTCATCTATCTATCTAATATACCTCTGGCGGAAAGTGGGTATGTGGGTACTACCTATACACCTCTGCCTACCCCTTCGGGGACCCTTGTGGGAAGGCGTGAGGATATATTATTATTATTATTATGTCTATGCTTGACGAACGGGCCCAAACGCGTGCCTAGCCATAAATCTTTACACACCCTTTTCCTTACAGAATACCAACCTGTGTTCTGCAAGGAAAATCTCAATGGGGAGTTCATTCTGAGCCTGTTCTCTTCACAGCTTGAGCGTTCGCGGATGGTACACCTTTAAAACCCGTTTGGTTCAAACGTTAAGGTTGAATTCCCGCGAAAGGGGGATAAAGTTCAGTTAAAACGGAACACCTTTCTTATAGAATACGCTTAAAGGAACTGTCAGTAGTTGCAATTAAAGGCTAATGTCTTTACGAGGGCCTACGACCTCAACGCAGGGGTGTACATCTGCTGAGTTCAATGATCACCCTGTTTACAGCGACAAAGTTGAATAACACTGCATTGTTTGCAATGAGTCTAATAGCGAAGTATGAACAAACGATATTATGTTACAGTTATTGCGCGATAAGTTAGCAACTTCGCTTGGTTTTCATTATCATATCTAGTTAGTATATTCTTCTAATGAATATTATAATTGTTTTATAATAAAGTGAATAGTCACACCGCGAGCTTTACGGTGAAGGAAAACATCGAGAGAAATATGTTTCAGCAGGTATGCAAAGGCGTACCTTTAGTGGTGCTTCAGTAACGGCTATAGTGTTCGACATGTGTCACGTTGGCACCTTATATATATCTCTGGCGGAAAGTGGGTGTGTGGGTCCTCACATATACACTACACCTATACACCTCTGCCTAACCCTTTGAAGACCTTTGTGGGAAGGCGTTAGGACAACTTCAGAACTATATTTTTTTCACAAATAAATAATAAATAAATCATTTTATTTTCTCTTCACAAAGCAGTAGTTACAGTGGTGGACTTATTAAAACTAAAATAAACAAATATTTTATCTGTAAGTAATTAGTTTCAACTGTTCTTTGTAAATATTATTAATTGTTGTTATTGTAAATAACGTACATCTAAAAATAAACTAATAGAGTTAACAATTGGTGTTCCTACCAAGACGTACCTAAATAGTACATGCGTGTGCAAAGACGCGTAAGGCAGACCCTCTCAAGATACCAGAAGGGCAGACGGTACACATCTGCTTAGGCAGCTGACGCGCACGCGCCGCGTGGCTTCGGCGCAATGCCACCATTGAAAAAACTATATAGTTGGACTAGCTGTGCCCCATGGTTGCACCCGCGTGAATTTTGAATTCATTAGTAGATTTTTTCTGGAATAAAACATAACCTGCGTTAACACATCCAGTTAATAAATCCACCTCTGTGTAAAATTATATCCAATTTTATTCAGTAGTTCTTACCTCCGTGAAAGTCCGAACATCCTCACAAGCTTTTACATCTTTAATATTATATCAAAACCGTTATTTGCAAAAACATGGTATAACTAGATATTACAATTGCAAATATGCATACAAATATAGTGTAGTTTTTTTATAGTGAACTATCATTTTAATAATTTAATAATTAAATTCGAATTTACTCAAATTAATTATATATCCTCACGCCTTCCACAAGGGCCCCGAAGGGGTAGGCAGAGGTGTATAAGTAATTTCCGCCGCCACACACCGACTTTCCACCAGAGGTATATTAGGTGCCAACGTGACAGATGGCGAGTCCATCGCCGTTACTCAAGCATGACTATTACATACGCCTTTTGAATTTCTTCTCAGACGTAGGTAGGTTTCCTCTCGGTGTTTTCCTTCACCGTAAAGCTCATGGTGTGACTAATCACTGTACTTAAGTTCAGAAAAACTCATTGGTACAGTCGGGATTCGAACTTGCGACCTTTGCGTCGCAGGCAACTGCTCGAACCACTCGGCCACCACGGCTCTATATATATAATTAATAAATTTTTGATCCTTAACCACTTATACAGATTTATTATACGTTGTATTGTAGTTTATAGATTGTCCACAGTTTAATAGCTTAATATAGTAAGGTATTTTGTTGAACTCTTATACGCACGTAACTAAACTACTCTTGTTATACTTGGATAGTCTGGGAATGTCGAATTGTTTATATGTTTTACGAAGGCAGACATAATTTACCATTTTAAATAAATTTTTACGCTTCCATACAAACATGCAAACATCATTATATCCTCGTATATAGAGATGGTTTAGTTAGTAGGGTAACGTCAACTTAACTATGCTTAAATGTCGTTGACATTTAATTTTAATCATCTCTAAAGCTGCATTGTGTGCAACACCTCTCAAGATAAAGGCCCGTTTTATTTTAATTATTTCTCGTAGCTTGTCTTTCGGTAGCTTTTGCTATTTAACAGAACTATGACGAGCTAAAAGGCCTCTAGTCAAGAGCTTTTTAAGTGATAAGCAGTCGCCCTCTGTAGGACTAGGACATCGTTTTAACCACTAGAAAGAACTAGAATGTGCTTAATGAACTAGATAAATAGATCTATTTACTTGAGAGTCTATTCATTTTTATATATTGTTTAAGTGCAATAAGGATAAAAGTCTTTGTAATTCTACAATAATTAAATCAAATTATAATTGACGTTAGTCATGTGCGTTAGCGATTCTCTGTGACTTTTAAATCTCTCAATATATAATACATATTTATATGCTTTTATGGTCATTCTATTCCATGTCACCACAATGTGTCTCAACTGGTGAACGTCATACAAATACAAATACAAATTATTTATTTCTTTAACAAACATAATACATTGGCAATAACAAATAAATTAAGCTTCCTTTTAAGTATGTAATATACTTGTATATACCTCTGGCGGATAATGGGTGTGTGGGTATTACCTATACACCTCTTCCTACCCCTTCGGGGACCCTTGTGGGAAGGCGTGAGCATATATATATATATATATGTATATATATATACTTGTATCAGGATACTCCGCTCTTCCATACCCATGGTAACTTATGTATAAATACATTTATTTCGTTCGTGCGAGTTTTCAGTAAATAAATTTTATTAAATTTTATTAAGGGAACAGAAAGATTGAAAAATAGCTTACAATAAAAAATTGATATAAGTGTATGCGTGTATGTGCCTGCCTATGTGTGCTTGTGTGTGTATTTGTGAGAGTCTGCGTGCGTGTATGCGTGTGAGTGTCAGTAAATGTGTGTCTGTGTTTTATTATTGTAGAACAACATACCTATATATGAAACCTTTGTGCTTACTGACATGACATATTTGAATATGTGTAAGTTCATCTATTAAGATTATTATTTTTTTCGTTAGAATATAAATGTTTATATAATGTAAAATAGTAGTAATTGTAAAGAATGGGCATTTAATTATTGATTTTCTGTTTTAGGTAAGTAAGTAGTTAGTATTAGTTTATATTTGTTATGTTATGTAAGACTTATCTGAAATAAATAATGATTTTCTATTTTAGGATGAATCACATTGTGTTTTTTGCTTAAACATAAAAGATCTTATAAATATATTTAATATTGATAGAGTTGGAAGAGACAATGTACACATGATCACATACGGATACCTTTAGAAATATTGCATATAGTCGGATTGATTACCTTGAATTAACTGATTAACTGATGTTATATAAAATGAGAAGTTTGGATGTTGTGTCACGCGAAAAGGACTCAACGGATAAATTATTTACTATGGTATAACATATAAGATATGTAGGTATCCAGAGAGGATGTCTAATGAAACCAGAGTTCAGGAGTCACATAAAAATAAGTTACTTATACTGAGCCGTGGTGGCCGAGTGGTTCGAGCAGTTGCCTGCGACGCAAAGGTCGCAAGTTCGAATCCCGACTGTACCAATGAGTTTTTCTGAACTTAAGTACAGTGATTAGTCACACCACGAGCTTTACGGTGAAGGAAAACATCGTGAGGAAACCTGCATACGTCTGAGAAGAAATTCAAAGGGCGTATGTATAGTCGTGCTTGAGTAACGGCGATGGACTCGCCATCTGTCACGTTGGCACCTAATATACCTCTGGCGGAAAGTGGGTGTGTGGGTATTACCTATACACCTCTGCCTACCCCTTCGGGGACCCTTGTGGGAAGGCGTGAGGATATATTATATTTATATTATATATATTATATATATATATATATATACATATTATATTACTTATACATATGTTAGTGAACTTTTAAAGTTTTCATGAGAATTAAGTCTTTAAACACGAACACACATTTTACGCAGGTAAAACTACAGTTTTCCGCTGTGTTCCACAGAACACAGCTAGTATTTACTATATCAATCTTGTTGGTCACAATATGCCCTTAGAGAGACTGGAAAATGTTACAGTATTCCAATTATTTAGTTCCGTTTCACAAATCTACATCGGCGCCTGGGCATGAATCATTCAGCCATTCAATAGATAGGATTTTTTATAGCTCTAGATAAGATTTCTGCGCCGTAACTGAGTTACATTATCGATTAAATAACAATTGAGTAGTGGCAATATGGTCTGAATACATTGGGAATAGGGACCGAATAAAGCATTGCAATAAGAAGATAGGTTTGGTGTGAGTGGTGTGTATGTGAGGCTATATTAAACCAAATAAATACACAGAGTATAACGTTAACTTATAATCATAAAAATATATAAAATACATACATACATACATATCATCACGACAAGTCCCTAACGGGGTAGGCAGAGAGTATAGAGCGCCAGTTCTCTCTAGACTTACATACCTCTTTCGCTTCGTCCACATTCATCAGTCTCTTCATACATGCTCGTCGGTTTCGAGTACTCTTAACGTTCCCGTCCTATAAAATATATTATATTTTTTTTCCACTCAGGTGTTCACCACCTAAAGTCGGGTAAAGAAGTCTGCAAGCGGCCTGTCTGCAAGCAAACGCAAAATCAAAATCAAAATCTTTTTGTTTCACATAGGCCCAGGTGGGCACTTATAAAACGTCGAAAAAGAAGCACGGTTCGGGTTGGTCGCTTCCATGGAGAAGAACCGGCAAGAAACTCCATGGTTACTCTTTTCAAATCATTAGGCATATAAACGCCGCATATGTAACGCGGATCATTGCAATAACACTATGTGGCTAATGCCCTGTAAGTCAGTTTCATAGTTTTTAAGTGATTTTTAAATTAAACATTATCTGTATTTAATTTATGAGCCGTGGTGGCCGAGTGGTTCGAGCAGTTGCCTGCGACGCAAAGGTCACAAGTTCGAATCCCGACTGTACCAATGAGTTTTTCTAAACTTAAGTACAGTGATTAGTCACACCACGAGCTTTACGGTGAAGGAAAACATCGTGAGGAAACCTGCATACGTCTGAGAAGAAATTCAAAGGCGTATGTATAGTCGTGCTTGAGTAACGGCGATGGACTCGCCATCTGTCACTTTGGCACCTAATATACCTCTGGCGGAAAGTGGGTGTGTGGGTATTACCTATACACCTCTGCCTACCCCTTCGGGGACCCTTGTGGGAAGGCGTGAGGATATATTATTATTATTTGTATTTACTGCTTTGCTTGAAATAAATTGTCTATCCATCTATCTATCTATCATATGGACGCTTGTAACACCAGGGGTATCGCTCACCAAAATATATCTAAATAACACGAACGCGATTCAAAATCAACATTCAAATGATCTTCTAGTATAAACGTAATCCCGTACTGATCTCAAGCGGAGGCTGCGGCCGGTTTTTGTGCTGCTGTCCCTGCGGATGTCGACGCCCATCCGGGCCTGAGGTAAATGGCTTTGATGGCTACTAGGAAATAATAGAATACCTAGTTCCTTTGCTATTACACTGGACGCAAGTTAGAGTGAATAATTCACTTTATTGCGAGAGAGGTCGCTTAGTACGCGCACATTTGTTGGAAACTATTTATAATACATGAGCCATGGTGAGGTAGGGAGAGTAAGAGAGGTAGGGCATAACGGGTTTCCCGTTCGAATTTGGAGCTGCCCGACTGGGGCAGGACCTCCACCTTATAGAAGTCCGTAGCCAAATAACACAATTTATTGTATTGTGTTCCTACGCGATGAATAAGGTTTTCAGTAATGAGCTCCTTGGGGTGGGGGGAGGATTGTTGTATTGTGTTGGCAGCAGAGGGATTAGTCTCATTATGCTGCCAACACAGTACAACTCTCCGAACACAAAGTGGCAACGTGCAAGTAATACTTCGGTATTATAAGCGTAAATAGGCTGCGGTAACCGTTTTCCATCGGGTGGGCCGTATGCTTGTTTGCCACTCTTGTTGTATAAAAAAAAAAAAAAATTGGTGGCCGAGTGGTTAGATTAGCCTAAATGCAAAGATTGCAAGTTTGAATCCGGATTGTACGAACGAGTTTAACTGGATTTAAGTAATTAAGTATCTATAATGCCTTCTTTTTTCTACAACGCTTTCTCACAAGGATCCCTGAAGGGGTAGGCACAGGTGCAAGGTCATCGCCGTTACTCAAGCACGATATACGCCTTTGAAGTCATCTCAAACATGTGCAGGTTTTCCTTTACCGTAAAGCTCGTAATGTGACTAATTACTGTACTTTGAAAATACATTGGTTCAGTTGGGATTCGAGCTTCCAATCTCTGTGTCGCGCTTTTATATTATGAAATTATATATCTTCATATGTAACTGTCGTAACATCTATCTTGTGTCGAACATGCATGTATTGTACTTGTGTGTACTTTGTTATGTGCTCGTACTTACTTTAAAGAAGCCGTGGTGCCCGAGTGGTTCGAGCAGTTGCCCGCGACACAAAGATCGCAAATTCGAATCCCGACTGTACCAATGAGTTTTTCTGAACTTAAGTGCAGTGATTAGTCACACCGCGAGCTATACGGTGAAGGAAAACATCGAGAGGAAACCTGCATACGTCGGAGAAGAAATTCAAAGGCGTATGTATAGTCGTGCTTGAGTAACGGCGATGGACTCGCCATCTGTCACGTTGGCCTCTAATATACCTCTGGCGGAAAGTGGGTGTGTGGGTATTACAGGTGGGTACACCTCTGCCTACCCCTTGTGGGAAGGCGTGAGGATATATTATATTATTATTATATGACTTTAAATAAATATAAAAACAGTCCATTGATTTTCCTGTCTAAGTTCCTTCTTTCTTTTTGAACATGTTTTGCACAGTGCTACATGAAAGTGGAGAAAATCCAGAATTTTCCATTAGAGTTAGCACCAGTACGTTATCAAGTGACGTGGCCCGCTATCGGTTTCGCCAATGCGCCTCATGCCGTTTATCGCTAATAAATTGCCAGCCTGTGTGTATGTTGTTATTATATGTGTATTTATTTCCATTTTACATAAAATCGCCTTAATCACCTAGCATACATTCTCAATATATATACAATAAACTGTAGTCACAATAACTATCGCCAAAAAGTTTTTGGCAGCGTGTCATGAAGGCTGGCAACATTGCCACGTTCGATAGCAGTGCTGATTCTCTAGGAAGACTTCCATAGGCTCTGAGTGACGCTCATTTTATTAACCATTAAGATGATTAAGACGTCAACAGCTTCTACACACATCATTTGTCTAAAAGCAGCTTAACGATAATACACAAAGATTGGTAAACAAAAAGTGTCGTTTCTTTTAGAGGGTTTAGAAGCCAAAGACAAGATAGTGGTAACATAAAGTTTTTATTAAATAATGATAAGATGTTTGGAGGTAAAATTAGAACACCTGTGCCTATTCCATTGGGAACCCTTGAGGGATGAATATATATTATTAAAATAAAGATATATAATTATGCAGGCACAACCGTGGTGGCCGAGTGGTCGCCAGCAACGCAAAGATTACAGGTTTGAATACCGACTACACCAATGAGTTTTTCTGAACTGTGTACAGTGATTAGTAATACCACGAGCTTTACGGTGAAAGAAAACCTCGAGAGGAAACCTGTCTGAGAAAAAATTCGTGGACGTATGTACGGCGATGGACATGTCATCTGGCACGTTGGAACCTTTAATATATATCCGGCGTAAAGCGGTTGTGTGGGTACTATCTGCACGCACACTCTGCCTACCCCGTCGGGGACCTTTATGAACGTGTGAAGAAACATATATAAAGAACATTCTAAAAATTACAACCTTTAATATTTACTACTTTTGATTGCCTCAATTTTAAATATCTCATTATCGACAAAAGCCCGCGATCTCATTATTTTGAAGGAACGCAGACGCTGCGTGTCGTTTACAAACAGCATAGGAATCGATTTGTAAATAAATTTGACGAAACCAAATCACTGTTATGATAAACGTATCGCCGCCGGCCTCGGATGTCCACCCGATGTTAAGCCATTGTTTGTGTTTACAGGTACTTTAACGACAATTAGTTGAGCAATCATTCTTTTCCAACGAGCACATTCAGCAGGTGACTGAGCGTCGCTTTTTGTGTCAACAAATTCTTTGTGTTTCACATTATCGCTTGCTTCATTTGCATTTGCGACGTCAGTTGCCTTTAAATTGTGTAAAAACGAACCACTGCATTATACAGTCATGAAGTCATGCTCTTTAAGGGCTGTGTAATCATCATTCAGGCGTAAATCATCGGTGATACTGACGGGGGTTGACTTCTCAGCGCGTGAGTCAGGTGTCGCGTGTAGCCGGGGCTAGCCGAGCCCCCGGCGACCCCCTCGCTACAGGCGGCCGGTGCGGTGGCGCGAACATTCGCGGCATGTCCTTTGTTGGCCGTTTTGTTTTGGAGTACCATCCAGTTCCTGGTGGTGGGGGGAGGGGGACAGGTGAGCGCAGGTAGCGCGCGCGCCGGCAGTCAGTCCACCTTGGTGCGTCGGGCTGCGCGAGCGCCTCGTCTATTCACTAACTTTATCTAATATGGAAATGGCCAGTCATTCCGCGACAGGTGCGCGCCCGCGGCGTTCGTGCACGTGTGCTGTTTGTGTGTGCGCCGGCGCAGCCTTACCAGCAGTCTCTTGAGTACCGGTAAGTTCTTGCAATTCTATACCTGTGGAATATCCATTCCTTCGCAACAAACGCCGCCTTTTGTCGTTCATAGCAGCGTCGGCTAGTCGCACGCATCTGTCGTTCCGATTCGATGCAGCTGCTGGCGGTTGAATAGGTAGGTGTAATCTTTTTATTCCCTCGTGGAGTATCGTATCGTGTAATTGAACGAATTTGGCCTTTCAGCAAGGGCTGGTACTCAAGGCGTGTGGTCGCGTAGAGCCGGCGTTCACACGGTCGCGACGTTTCGCGTGTTGGTGCCGCCTGGGTAAATATTGGTTCGATAACGTCCGCGGGTGCGTGCGTGTACACTACTGTTATCGATTCCACACATGCGTCACATCGATAGTTATCTTTGGCGTATCTGGGTCATTGTTCTTTTGTATTTCGTTTATTGTGTTTCATAATGTTTCCCTGAATGAGTTTTCTTTCACCTGAAAAATTCTCAAAGTGAAATTTTATTGCTCTTGGTTATAGATTTTTAACCGTCATGTTTTTGTAGTTTATTCCCTTACATATCTAGATTTTTTTACGTACAAGAAACGGATGTAAAATTTAACAAAAAATATGATCGCAATATTGAGCACTTATTTGTACAGTGCAAGCGCATCATGCAACGAATTCAGCGTGAGCCCATTCAATAGTTTTATAAAAATATTACATCCTCTTTTTCGTCGAGGTCGAGTAATTGTCAAAACTCTGGCAAAAAATGCATGATTTTTTTAAATTAAATGATTCCCAAAGATATTTTTGAGAATTTGTTACACGTATCAAAAATCGATTGTGAATCGTAACTAATCGATCAAGTCGAAGCCAGGAACGAATCTACGAAATAACTTGGGCTTAATGTGACGTTGCCATGGCAACCAAGAGTAGTATAATAGGTGTTCAGTTTTTATTTAATTTTGTGATTTCTTTCATACAAAAATGATGAAACATGTTTTCCTGCGAATCTGATATCTTGATTGACGAATTTACCAAATACCTTACCTATCTTATTGCGATAAATATAATAGAATACGTATTATTTTATCTCCTTCACTCTCTCTATCTCATTCTCCACTTCGTCTGAGATAAGTACTTGTCATGATAACTTGCAATAGAACGGCACTTTAAATTTAGCAAAATCCTTAGTTGCTGCCGCCAATAGGATGATCTTTAATATCGGCAATGTCAGTAATAGTACCTAAAGTAAAGTTTTTTCCCCTACAACTCCGTCGCGATGCCACATCCATGAGCGTGCTCACAATATTAGTGAATCGCCGTGTCTATTATTTTCGCATTGAATAGAATTGGTTGGTTTTTCCTGTCGCTACGCTCTGTCGCGTACGGACTGAAGCGTCACTCGTGACTACATCAAATTTGGAAACACATAATTTCTGCTGACTTCATTCTACACCGAGGCCATTAATTTATTTACTGTATTTTAAGTATTTCTGTAATTACGGATACATTAAATACTTGTTTGAGCCTTTAACGGCTCAGACCGTAATATTAACCGTACATTGGAAATATGACAGTTTTACCCTTGTAATTACCCTAGTAATTGACGAAACCTCCGTCACTTAAAGAAGGCTCAATGCAGTCAGTTCTATATGTATATATAGAGGATATCTCATTCTTATTGAGTAATGTCGTCGACGACATAGAAGTTGCAACAGATGGCGAAATATGATACTGGATAAGTTACCGCATTAGGTGGTCGCAACCCCAAGCATTCGGGAAACGATGAAGGGACAGATAAAATGCAATGTAAAAGAGAGGTAGGGCATAACGGATTCTCCGTTCGAATTTGGAGCTGCCCGACTGGGGCAGGACCTCCACCTTCCGTCCGTAGTCAAATAACACATTTTTTTTGTGTTGTGTTCCTACGTGGTGAATAAAGTTTCCAGTGGGTTTGGGTGTGGTTCCTTGGGGAGGGGGGAGGATTGTTATATTGTGTTGGCAACCGAGGGATTAGACCTATTATGTTGCCAACACAGTATAACTCTCTGAACACAAAGTGGCAACGCGCAAGTATCGTGAGCGTAAATAGGCTACGGTAACCGTATCCCATCAGGTGGGCCGTATGCTTGTTTGCCACTCTTGTTGTATAAACAAAAATGTATCTATGGAAAAATATGAAGAATATTGTATACAAGATGTAAAGCATGACATTAATAGTCTAATCTCACTGACAGAGTCTGATCACTTTTGCAGGAAACTGTAATATATAGTGATAGTATTCAGAAGTAATACTCTCCTAAATAATGACTGTTCAATCAGAGAGCCCAGTCTCTGCATGAGATGAGTTCTCAGTTCACTTTGCCGAGTGTTTCACCTATTATATCTAGATGAGGTTGTCGTTATCATGACGAGCGACTTGGCGAAGCTTTAATAAGAATAACAATATTACCCCTCGCAAGGCTATATAGGATCGGGTCCTTTAGGGGATTCGTGAATTTAAGGGAAACACGATAACATTAATGATATATACTTATATTAATAGAAAGACTATATAAAAAATAACGCCCCGTTACAGAACGTCAAGAGTATTGAGTCGAAATGGTCTGCAAGTACATAGAGGAACCGCTCTACGCCTGCCTACCCCGTGAGAGTTTTAGCGTGATGATATTATAATGACTATATACCAAAGTTGAATATGTGGTGGTGGAATAAATTAGTGGTTTTCGTTGGGTGGGCCTTGTACGAAGTCAAAGGCCTGTCTTGCGTGGGATGTAACGTGTTGATAAAAACGTGAAATCTGTATTAATTTCTTTGAATTTATAAAGTAGAAATGATTTAGCTACTCCCCGAAGTAATATTTAGATATAAATACAAATATAAGGATTACTTAGAAACCGACGAGCATGTACGAAGAGACTGATGAATGTGGACGAAGCGAAAGAGGTATGTAAGTCTAGAGAGAACTGGCGCTCTATACTCTCTGCCTACCCCGTTAGGGACTAGGCGTGATGATATGATGATGATGATTACTTTACCTGAGTCTAGTTTACCTGAGTGTAGAAGTTTAAATATGCGTCTTCTTCATGTCTCTCCACTACTAAAGTGTACTCAAATATAAATAATAACATATCCTCACGCCTTCCCATAAGGGTCCTCGAAGGTGTAAGCAGAGGTGTATAGGTAGTACCCACACGCCCATGTTCCGGCAGAGATATATTTTAGGTGTCAACGTGACAGATGGCGAGTCCATCGCCGTTACTCAAGCTCGACTATACATACGCCTTTCTCTGCCCCAAATTCATTTGAATTTCGTTCAGTAGCTTTTGCTCGAAAGAGGTACAAACGTCCTCATAAAACATGGCATTTATTATTTTATTTACCTACTAGTGTCCCGGTCGCATATATCGATATATCCACTAGAGAATAACAGAAAATTTCATAAAAATCGGTCCAGCCGTTTACGATTCTATAAAGGATATACAGACAAACATCCATTTTTATATACATAGATAATGTATAAGGAATATATCTACTAGACCTAAAGTATTGTATTACCGTGGTGATTAACGTTTCCAGCGCAGTGCTTCGATTAGTCAACGCGAAGTGATACTTATGACACTTCCACGCGTCTCTACGGCTAAGGACTGCATACTGGCTGTGTGCTTGTCATATCTTTAAAGTAAAAAAAAAAAGCTGTGAGATCGTAGTAACCGTAACGGGTCTTCTTTACCGTGTCTCACCATTGCACAGTTTCTGACAAGTCGTCGACCTTGTGGGAAGATTTATGAGGTTTCGTATAAACTTTGAACCTTCTCTCCATTGCCAAGGCCTTTCCCACAATGTATTTAATAATTTAAAAACTTCGTCACAGGCCAATTTTAAAATATGATTTATAATTTTAGTATTACTAGTGGGGAAGGCTTAAACTATGTACTCGTAGCCGTGTCAGAAATTTTCCAAAATATTAAATTTTATGACAAAGGTTAATTTCAGTTGGTAACCGGCTACCGTTAATAATTTCGCGCTGACGTCTTTGATCACGTGAAGAAATTCGACCTATAATTTGAACGCAAGGACCGTCAATAGACCCAAACACGAAGAAAAAAAACAATAGGATATATTTTTAAGT
The DNA here is from genome assembly GCA_016069955.1 of Drepana arcuata. Classification (NCBI taxonomy): domain Eukaryota; kingdom Metazoa; phylum Arthropoda; class Insecta; order Lepidoptera; family Drepanidae; genus Drepana; species Drepana arcuata. Next base: position 50,902 of record JACCPG010003028.1, on the reverse strand, counting down.
TGGTAGTTGCTCATTTGAAAATAGCCTATAGACTGCCAGTACCCATTTCTTTACAGATGACAATTATAAAAAAAGTTAAGAATTGCAGTGTTGGAATAAAAAATAAAACTTTTGTATTTAAAAAATGAAGCAAATAATTCAAGCATCCGACGATCGTGTTTTAATAGAGACCGGCAATCGACAGCACGTCGGATTGCGGCATCCGAGACGAGATTTCTAATCGAGTCGGGCGTCACGCGCCGCGTCCCCCGGCCGGAACGAATTGTACGGAGATAAGCATCAACATCGAATCGTGGACAACACTAGCTTGTTTGTAGGGCTAGTTCGTTTTAGGCTGAAATGGGTTACGCGGCTTTTGTGGACTGTAACGATGATTTTTATTAATGTTTGTATGTTGGTACTTTATATTAGAAACTTACAGTCTGACGCGTTCTGAGCCAATATTATTATTGTCATATTTACTTAAGCCTCTTTTTGGTTGATAGTTCGCAAGATTAGGCGTTTGATCACCCATACATAGAGGTACGCTATTATGTATGTATTATATATGTATGTAGAACATTGTAACGGCATGAAAAAGCGTGTCTTTTTAAATTAATTAAATAAGTCTAATCAGAAGCATGACATCAATTTTGTACAATTTATTCGAATTAAGTGATCTGAATTCTTAGGACTAGCTTGTAACAAACATAAGGATGAGTGTCTTACATTGAAATGGTCGTACTGGCCGGATTTAAAGACTACAAGAAGAAAAAGAAGTTTTATATAATTATGGAAATATCAGTTGCTTAATCTCGTACCTAACGGAAATTGGCAGGATCAGCCGTCGCTGTAAGATTGAGTTACTGTTGTTATTTGAAGTACTTACTGGTACCATTTTTGTCCGAAGTGAACTATAATAGGGAGTGCTTCATTGTGGAATAGATGTTGCAGCATCGAATCAGATGCTGGGAACGAGAGAGGTTCTATTCTCACAACCTTTACTAATGTACCAAGATCAATGCCTGTGCCTTAATGCGTTCGAGATGATAAATGCCGACAAAAAAAGTACCAATTAGAACAATGCGATTCAATAAAACTAGAACCGCCAACCTTTTTCGGTACATTAAATAATCATTAACATTTAAAGAACTTTTAATTAATTAAATCTGCTAGATATGACCAGTCTAGATGGTTCTGTGAGAACTCCGAGCATGAAATTGTGTGCACGAGGCGTATCGACAATTTGCGTCAGTTTTTTCATCGCAGTCACGACAGAATGGATTCCTCGGCCAATCGCCCGCTAGAGACGGCGTAATTGGGAGAAACTACGGCACCACAAATGCTCTTTCACGGCCAGTTTAAACAGACCTTCGAGGCGTGTTCTCTATTCAGAACTACTGAATGTTTCGAGTGTTGGTAGATGTGTTCTCTATTCAAAACTACTCAATGTCTCGAGTTTGTTGGTAGATGGCGTTCTGAAAAACGTTCCGTTTCAAGTACCGTCCATTGTTTACTTTTGTAAGTTTGCTGATCGTTAATGCTTGTAAGTACTTTAATTCTATTGCATCACGAAGTAACAGTAACTGAATCTTTTGTAAGTGATAAGTATTTGACTGATGGCACGAAATCCCTTGGCACGTTGCGTGGGCCACATTTGCAGGTTATAATTATCTTTTTGTAATAGAACCTTTTGAGTTGAGTGCATTGTTAACTCTGAGTGTTATTGTGTGAGTGTTCGCTCGATCAATGCTGATATTATCAATGTATCGGAATTGGGTAACACGGCACAATTGCTTTACAACAATACGAACTGAATATGTTTTCTTACGATAGTGTACGAAAATTGTCTTGGAGTTCGTTAGCTATTTGAAAGAGTGAAGTTAGATGGGTAACATCCTCTTGTTGGGAGAGATATATTATGTATAATTGCTGCCAACGTGTCATTGAATTTCTTCTCAACCGTTTCCAAAAGGTTTCCAACACCGGAACGCGTCTAAACCTTCTGAGGTTTTAAATGAAGTATGATACTATCGTAAATAAGCATATACACGACAGAAGGTATACACTAGGTAAGGCTGTATCATGAAGGGCCAATGTAAGGATACTGCAAGGGTGCAAAAAAACTTACTAATTACTTGAACTGTTTATTATGAAAACGCATTGCAGAATTAAAACAGTTCGATTTTTGAATTGTTTCGAAAAAAGAAAAATGATGCTGCCCGATAGATAGGTAGTACATACACAGCAGATACAATCTCTAAGAGAAATTTCATCAAGATCGTTTAACGGATATTGATCCAGGATCATATACAGCTAATATAATCTGCCATTCGATAAAAATATCTATATCTTCGAATTTGTAATAAGTATGAATGTTCTTAAAAAAATATTGTAATTATTTTTACTGTTCCGGTTGTTGCCGGTTCACAAAAAAATACGAGTTGGATAGTTAATTTCCATTTTCAAAATAATAAAAGTATTAATAAATATAACTGATCAGTAACCACCTTAAATACTCACAGAAAAACTGTTTTGGGCAAATAACATGTCGTTTAGCGAATGAAAAGAAGTTAATTTATGAAATCTGAATATCTGAAATGGAACACTGACCATTCGTGGGAACTTTTTGAATCTGGAACGAAGTTAAAATTATTTAATCGAATGCATTTCGATTTTTACATACATACATACATACATACTAAATAAAGGTTCTTTGATAAAACTGTGTATTTAATCTAGACTCGCGTGACATATTTTTGTTAAAACTTTAGAATACGCATACAATGTAAGCAATGGGTTTGCTGGGTAGTTTGAATAGTCACGAAGTCAAGATCGCAGGTTTAAGTCTGGATCTGGTCAAAATTGCTATATATTATCGGTGAAGGAAGGGTGTTGTTAAACCTCTGCCTACCGTATCAGTGATTTTACCCCTGTTTTTGATCTTCGTTAGTGTTTACTAATTACTAGTGACAAATTATGATAATCTTTTTTTATGCTCGCGTACATCCCAATATGGCTTACATTTATATTAGAACAGGTAGATGTCGCCGCCATAACGATACAAACGATATTTGGCGGGACTGCTATTAAGTAAATAGATCTTCCCATTAAAAAAGTAAATAGATTGATAATTAATAATAAAAAAATGCAACGAAGCTTTGTGAATAATGCGGCCAGACTATGTTAATTTTACGGTAAGACCATCACACTTAATTAACATTGTACCGTGTCTCAAGACAGTTATTATCAGAATAACTGCACTGACGGAATTAACCGCTTCTTAACTGCACGTACAAGCTAACGTGTGAAAAACGGTGATACCGATGAAAATAACAATTAAATAACGTTATTAATAACCGTTATGTGCAATAGGTATAGGATATTCAAATGTGTTTCAGTTTAGCTCGACGGTAACGAGCTAATAAAGACGTGTTAGCTATTTTATGTTAACGCCTAGAACGAATGATTCAGGATGGTTATATTAATAAGGTACACTGATCGGAATTTTAAGTCCAAGTGTGACGTCAAAGGCGACAGTCTCGCTATCTGTCACATTGACACCTGAATATATACTAACTTTATGTACTCAAAATTTACTTGTATTTAAAGAAACCTAAGCTTTAAATACTAGGTCGGGCTGTTTGTACTCACTTTTCGCCTTTGAATATATTTTAGGTGCCAACGTGACAGATGGCGATTCAATAGCCATTTCTGCAGCACGACTATGCTTTATATTCTATATACCCGCCTTTGAATTTCTTCTCAAACTTATCACAGTATACAATTAAGCTATTTATACTGTGAACGTATGCAGGATTCTTCTCGATGTTTTCTTTCCAGTACAAAGCTCGTGGTGTTTTTAATTACCTAATTGTTGTTGTCATAAATGATACCATAAATTCGTTTATATACACACAATACTTTTAATGCTCAAATAACGGAGACATTATCTGTATTTGGAATGTCAAGCAAGTAGGTACCTAATTAAATTAATAAGGGCATCAGATTCCAGTATCGATGACTCCATGCATTAAGACTTTCTTCCCACGATGCTCAATCCGTACAGCACTAAGACGCTAGTGACAATCAGTAAAATAAAAAAGATGAAAAGACAAACGCGTGGTGGCCGAGTGGTTCGCATAAAGATCGCAAATTCGAATCCCGACTGCACCAATGAGTTTTTCTGAACTTAAGTACATCGTGAGGAAACTGCATACGTCTGAGATTAAATTCAAAGGCGTACGTATAGTCGTGCTTGAGTAACGGCGATGGACTCGCCATCTGTCCCGTTGGCACCTAAAATATATCTCTGGCGGAATGTGGGTGTGTGGGTACTACCTATACACCTCTGCCTACACCTTCGGGGACCCTTGGACCACGGCGTGAGGATGACAAGACTAATTTCTTAAACTAGAATTAATTTAATTTCTTGTTTGCAAGCCATTTGACGCTTTCATATTCGATATTCCTAAAACATTATCAGCTTAGTTATGTATGTATTTCTGTAATTGAATATATGTTATGAAGGTCGCAAGTTCGAATCCCGACTGTACCAATGAGTTTTTCTGAACTTAAGTACAGTGATTAATACATAATGATTACCACCACGAGCTTTACGGGTGCGGGAGCGGAAAGTGGGTGTGTGGGTGTTGCCTATACACCTCTGCCTACCCCTTCGGGGACCCTTGTGGGAAGGCGTGAGGATATATTATTATTATTATTATGGAATATATATTAAGAGGTCAAGATCCTTCGGCTGTTTTAAATCAGCCTTAATTTAAGATTTCATTTGAAAACTCGTTTCAATATGTATGTAAATATAATTTGAATAAGGCTTATTTATAATAGTAATTGAAAATTGTAAGTTTCAATCTTTCTGGAAAGTTTTATGATATGAATCGATATCTAAAAACTACATAATTAATTTTGCATATTTATTTGGTTCACAGCAAAAGCTGTATATTTTTATTGATTTCTAAAACAACCTATTAATGTCCTTACTAATATTATAAATGTGAATGTAAGTTTGTTTGTTACGCTTTCACGTCAAAACTACTTAACCAATCATCATGGAACTTTGTACACATATTCTTGGAGGTATTAGAAGTAACATAGGATACTTTTAATAGATTTTTTTTTTACCAAAGATAAAAAAGTCACGCCGACGAAGTCGCGGGTACAGCTAGTATTTTCTATATATCTATGTAGTGTCGTCTAGAACGTATAATTTTGTTTGTCAGTTTGTATACATTTGATTTCGTGATCCATAGTATACATAGTATAAATAGTATTTATAAGACTTAAAGCATATTTACATATGTCTCTGATGGAGTAGGCAGAGAAAATAGAGCTCTGGTTTTTTCTAGACTTACATACCCCTTCCGTTTCGCCTGCATTCGTCACTCTTTTCATGCATACAAGACGTAAAGTAATTTAAGGTATTCCTTATTGCAGTGGTTGGTGTTATGTCAAATATTTTACGTTGATGTCTTTTTTAAGCAACATTATAAACAGCATACTCCAGGAGCTTCGACTGCTTTCAATCATTATTTAAGCTTATTAAATAAACAAATGAAGTGAATGAGGTCTGTGTGTCTACATTAAACTGGCGCTCAACTCTCTCTGCCTACCCCGCGAATGACTTGAGGACTATATTAACGTCCCATTATTGAGTGTCCGATCGATTCGATCGCGGTAGTTGGAGCGTGGTCGTCCTCTATCTCTATTAACAAGTTCGTATCCAAACCTCCATAACGCATGCAACCTACTTACATATAACTTAATCTACAAGACAATTTAACGTGAGAACATTTGGTAATCACCTTGAATTAAGTTAACATAGTCGGCTTGGGCACTAAATATTTCCATACAATTAAATATTCATTATGGCTAGCCGATGGCAGACATTTTCTATCATTAAGGATTGTGTTTCGGGCATCGGTTCGTCACGAAGCCTTTGGGCTATAGAACCATTTTGCTCTACCAAATGATTGTACAGCAATGATTGTGGACTTTGCATTATTGTTATGTCAAAAACGATTTTTCTAAGCAGGTTTAATATCTAGAGCCGTGGTGGCCGTGTGGTAAGAGTAGATGCCTTATTGAACAAAGATTGCAAGTTCGAATCCCGACTGTACCAATGAGTTTTTCTGAACTTAAGTACATATAATGATTAGTCACACTGAGCTTTAATATGAAGGAAAACATTGAAAACAAAACCGGCATATCTTTTATCCTTTACGTTAATCCCGCTAAATTTATTGAGCCAAATTCAGTTTACTAGATTTGGCGTGAACGAGGTACAATCATCCTCACAAACTTTCGCTATTATAATATTAGTAGGATAAATCCCGACCGTTCTTTCGCTATATAAATAATGTTGTACAAATGAAAAGTAGCGCTACTTTCCCACGACTCGTATAACACGTGACGCAAGCCCTATGCTAATACAGTTTGCAACCTTACAACAAGGCTCGTCTTCACATAATTGCCTTAATAAGCGTTGTACAATCATAATCAAACAGAATTACAATTCGATTGAATGTGGATGTTTTTTCCTACTACCATTGTGTGGTGATTGCCAATCAAGATTTGTATATTGGCTGACGCTACAGGCCGAAATACAATACATTTGTAATTGTTCTATCTTGATTCGTGTGAAATTCGTGGACATTGACAAGTATGGAAATTGGCACTGTTTTTTTTTATGTCCGGCTGTTAATACTCAGGTCGACAGTTAATGATTCCTCCTAACATTTGTGCTTGTAACATAGACACGAAATGTAATGTCACAGCTTTATGTGTGTTTTTTTTATTGTAAATTGATTTACCGTATACCAGTTTTGTTTTCTACTCTTTCTTGAATATTGGAGAATTCAATATCTGCTTATATGTTGCTCGGGTGGATTTATTCAATGCCCATCTTTACAGTACCATCTATTATTAGTAAGTTAATAAAACGTCTGTATTCCAAAACAAATCTTCAATGGCTATAAATAGGCTGCATAATCCAACGGAGCCTACGTAATTACTTAAAGTACCAACATCCCGAAGGCTCGAGTAAAAAGCCTTGAGGAACCAGTGACTTGTCTTCACGGAAGAGAGGTGAACGACCTCCCCTCCCCTAATTATACCCTCCTAGCGCGGAGACTAGCTTTGCGGTTTTAGTCTATTTTCATACAAAAACTAATGTAGCGACGAGCAGTTACCTTAATAGCTCCTTGGTTCCAACAGTTTTGTTGACCATGCTGTCATATATATATATATATAAACTTGTTCTGTTGACATGTCTGTACGTGGATATTTTTAAGAAGAAGTTTTGGGGATAACCTCTTCTTCCACATAAAGATATATATGTCGGTATGTCAGTTTCTTTGCAAAGTCCCGTGTAATTTTCTAAATGACTTGCGTGGATTTTATAACAATAAATAAAGGAAACATGTTGGTTTCCTACTTTACAAGTATTTTAACTCTTCGCTTAGTAAAAAGGTTACAGAAGCACAACCTTTTTGGAAATAAAAATAAATCAATGATTATTTGACATTTTCGATAAAGAAACGTCATTGAAATCCTCAAAAAGTGTAGAGGCAGAAAATAATGACTTCTGCATTTAGTAACAGGCGCAACGCACGTACACGTAGGTTGAAGGAACCAACACGCTCTTATCTACAGTTGACGGGGCAAGGTGACACTTGCAATTTGTATTTTTTGTTAAGTTTTCCGTCAGCACGAAAAAAGATTCGCTCTGTACCTAAGCTTTGAATGCAGACGGCGAGAAGGAACACTCCGGTTCAATTCCCATGGCATCTGCCGTGAGAAAGATTTCTATCCATTGCCGCCATTCATTTTTGTGCAAAAACTCGGGTGCATTCGGAAGCATGGAAAGGTCACACGAGAAACGGGCAGCGGGATAATATAAAAAATACTAAAACATGTACCCACCTGTGTGATTGATGTAGAGTTTTTTACTATGTGATTGATATTGTGAAGATTTTTTAATAATAATGAGACTTTACATAAGTTTAACCCGAGGTGTTTTATCCAGCTAATATATCTACGCCAAGTCCCTACGATGTAGGCAGAGATAGTAGAGCGTCAGTTCTCTCTAGACTTACCTCTTTCGCTTCGTCCACATACATCAGTTTCTCCATACATGCTTGCCGGTGTAATGTCTATTGAATAATAGGTAAATATTTTGACTGACTTCAACCTTCTCGTTTAATTCAAACATTATACCACAAGAGTGGCAAACAAGCATACGGCCCACCTGACGGGAAACGGTTACCGCAGCCTATTTACGCTTACGATACCGAAGTATCACATGCGCGTTACTACTCTGTGTTCGGAGAGTTATACTGTGTTGATATTATAATGTAAAATAAATACTTTGCGAAAAATACCATCAAAAGTTTCGACTCCCAAATCTGACCAATTAATCGCTTTACAATTACATAAAAAAAACAAGTAGGAGTAGCCCTGCTTCTCACTATAATATTTATATCAGTGGGAGAATCTGCTTCCGGAAGACTGGCTTCTATGCATAGAATTTATTGAACAATCGTTTGAGAGGCAAACATCCTAATTGGTTGTTTGTTAGGCAAATATTACGTATACGATTGTATTGGAATAAGCAATAATGATAGAAGCTAGAATTGTTCGTTTGTCGGCGATTCTTTTTACGGAGATTATATAAGTACCTTTGATTTATTTATTTAAGCGTTTACTAAAGAATGTGATTAAAATTATGTGTTTTTCTTTAGCAAAAACTTAACACCTGTTCCAATCAGTATATTTTATGGATGTACATAAAACACGCACTGGATCTAAATATGCAATGCAATCGTTGAAATGATGAAAAAAGTCGCTGCAATTTCCAGCATTAGATAGCGTGATTCCAGATGAAGAATAGAAAAGCCAAAGCCTTTTTTTTACATATTATGAGTTGCCCGTGCGAAGCCGGGGCGGGTCGCTTGATTATTTTCCACATTGTCTCATAATACTATGGCTTATCCCCATAAGAGAGGTAGGGCATAACGGGTTTCCCGTTCGAATTTGGAGCTGCCCGACTGGGGCAGGACCTCCACCTTATAGAAGTCCGTAGCCAAATAACACAATTTAATGTGTTGTGTTCCTACGTGGTGAATAAGGTTTCCAGTAATGAGCTCCTTGGGGAGGGGGGAGGATTGTTACAGTGTGTTGGACACAGAGGGATTAAACCTTATGCTGCCAACACACTATAACACTCCGAACACAGAGTGGCAACACGCAAGTGATACTTCGGTATCGTGAGCGTAAATAGGCTACGGTAACCGTTTCCCATAGGTGGGCCGTATGCTTGTTTGCCACTCTTGTTGTATAAAAAAAAAACACCTGCCGATTGAACGTCGCAGTGTTAACAGAGCCATAGCACTGACTTAACTAGTCCTCTAGTGCTATCTATCCTCGCGATTCTTATCACAGAGGTTGCCGCTCCCATATAGTTCTTGGCGTCATTGTTACCACCTCATTTCTAACCATTGTTCCTACAGATCTGAGATAGCGAGGTGTTGCTGGGAATGCTGTATTGTCTTAGAAAGCTGACTATATTTTATTCGGTGCAGTAAACAATACGTTCGTTCGTAGTTCGATGACTGTATTCTATAGTGTTGTGTTAGAGCGGATGACTTAATATAGGCTTATATCGAATTGTTTTGGGAGGGATGATACAATATGGTTCATGAATAATATTCGAAGTGGTCGAAATTACGATGGGCTGGATGCCCTAGCTAGACGGAATTGGAGAGGCCCGAAGCAGCCTGAGAAACGTCTGGTCTAAAATATAACGCAACGTAGACCGAATGGTCTTGGGTAAATACCTACGTATATGGATATATATATCTATATGGCTTCTTAAAGAGGGGATGAATAGGCTACTGACGGGAAAGCCAGCTCCGTCCGATATCATCTTTCCTTAACACCCGGTGAGATTGAGGTCAATCGCAATACGTCAATATATATAGCACAAGTATTCCTCGCATTACTTAAATTATTATTATCTTATCACAATGTAATTGTTATTCCGTTTTGTTGCAGTTCAAACTCGAGCAGTACGTTTCGAGATGCCTGGAAAAACTGGTAAGTAAATTTTTTTTAAGTGTATTAGCTATTAGTTGGTGAAGCAAACCACGGAAACTAGGACTGTAGACGGCTGAAAAGAAATCCGTAGATGTGTGTGAAGTTGTATCGGGGAGACGGTGACAGGCTCATCTGTCTCCAAATAAACATGTATTTCACCAACGTGAAAAGAGACTGTTCTATCTATCACACTCTTATATATAATGAAGGTATTTAAGAACGTGAGGGCAGTGGGATATGCCGTTCAATATTGGGCTTGTCCTGCTAAGCACACATGAAAACTTATATAATTATGTATCCACCTTAGAGCAGATCGCAGTCAAATGGTGCATGCAAAATCACGCATGTGTGTAGTGTTGTGTTCCTGTGATGAGTTTGTATGTTACCAAATATATGCGCTGTGCTGACAGATGCAGGATCAGTTCGTTTGTATAGCAGCATAGTAACTCTGTTCATTATAAGATTGGCAATTCTCGTATTATAAATTTGGTATTCTGCCTTTAGGCTACGATAACTGTTTTCATTAGGTGTTCCGTATGCTTATTTGTCATCTTCGTAACATAATACTTTTTTATGTATCCTCACGCCTTCCCACAAGGGTCCCCGAAGGGGTAGGCAGAGGTGTATAGGTAATACCCACACACCCACTTTCCGCCAGAGGTATATTAGGTGCCAACGTGACAGATGGCCGAGTCCATCGCCGTTACTCAAGCACGACTATACATACGCCTTTGAATTTCTTCTCAGACGTATGCGGGTTTCCTCTCGATGTTTTCCTTCACCGTAAAGCTCGTGGTGTGACTAATCACTGTACTTAAGTTTAGAAAAACTCATTGGTACAGTCGGGATTCGAACTTGCGACCTTTGCGTCGCAGGCAACTGCTCGAACCACTCGGCCACCACGGCTTTAATAATACTTTTAAATATGATTTATACATAATATAATATACAAGATCGGAGTGAAATGATTACAAACGTACCAACGTAATAACATTTCACCGAAGATGCCTGTAAGTTGGTGACTCTGTCGCTGTCTCTCGGGTTCATTCCTAGGTCAATTACAGCAATCAGATTTATATATACAGGGTTCACATAAATTGAAGAAAGTAGTATAAAGTCCATATTATATTAATTTCTTGCCTAGCTTGATGAGGAAATAACCTTGAAGCGATGTAGATTTCTAGTTAATCCTAACTTTTTACTTGTAAGTTTGGGAGAATTCTGTTCGCCTTTTACGCAAAGACTTCTAGACGGAACAACTTGAAATTTGGCATGTAGATAAATTATTAACTGGATTATCACAAACGCTATTTTATTCCAGAAAAAATCTACTAATGTGATGAAATTTTATGCAGGTGAAACCGCGGGCCACAGCTGGTGGTTATGGTCTTAGTCTTTGGTTAGTAAATTTTCTAACGCACTGTGTATGAAACTGACAAGACCATTTAATTAAAGTGTAACCCTTATAATATGTTAAGCATTTGTTAGTGAGTTCTTTTTTCAAGCGCGGTAGAAACAGAACACGTCATTTTGACATTAGGTACGAACTCATTATGGGCATGCGGGTCTTGCCACGATGCCATTTGTTTTTTGTCACCGGCCAGTAACAATAAACATTACATACGTTAATCCAGCTATTGTGAGAAGGAGGACACAAAAGTGCTGGCTGTTTGAAATTTTAAATAAAACGTTGGCGATTCGAATTTTGAAGTATCGACGAAAAGTTGCGGTGTAAAGTCCAAGCATTGTTTTGAAGCATGATGCATACTTATTTGTGTTGAAAAATATTAATTCCAAGAAATCGAAGAGAATAATATTTAAATAAATAAGTATTAGCTATCGATTTCGTGTGGGTTAAGTCACTTATTTTGCTTTGAATAGACTCAATGTAAGATCTGAATCCGGGTTAATATTTCTTACGGAGACAAAGATTGTTTTCAAATTGTTCTACTAAGTGAGAAAGGTAATGTTTTAAATAGATCATACATTTCAGTGTCGAGTGTCACTTCTCTCCAGACTTACAGACCTCTTTCGCTTTAACCACATTCTTAAGTCGCCTATACATACTTTTTAGTTTTGATTATTCTTGACCTTATCTGGCTCCTGACTTCGCTCTTTCATCCTTAGTGAATGAATCCTTCTATACTAATATTATTAAGAAGAAAGATTTGTATTTAAGTATGTTTGTATTGAATAGGCTCCGAAACTACTGGACCGATTCGAAAAATTCTCTCACCATTGGAAAGCTACCATCACCCTTAGTGACATAGGTTATATTTTCTTTTATAAATAAATCTACTGCCCACCCGTGAGAAGCCGGGACGGACCGCGAGTATTATATAATTTTCTAAAAACCTATTCTGAAGTTTAGTATCGAATATGATTTTTAACCCCAGATGTGTAAGTAGTTTGAGCAAGAATGTTTCACCACTGGAATGGAAACAAGCCACATGACAATCACCGTGACGAGGTGTTGTTCCTCGTCATGCTATGATGGTCGCCCCCTACTAAGCTACCTTAGACTCACTCGACAACTATTCATTCACTCAAGTCTCATTACATCGACCGGATGGCTTCCAAGCGCACGTATTCAATGTGCACTCGCCAAGCAATGGATTGTTAACAAAGCGTTATTTTTATTCGTGTGTGTGTGGAAAAGTATAGTATAGTGCGGCCGTCTAATCGAAGTCCAAGGTTTTGTGATTTCAGTTTATGTAAGTAATTTAGCAGTTTTTTTTTATGTTATATACGTGTAGGGCCGGTTTGCGATGGACAGGTTATTTTATGAGTGGTGAGTAAAATGTTTTAGTGTCCTAGGTGGCATATCTATAAAAATATACTTGCGTTACTGAATAAATGTTTGTTATAACTGTAGTAAAAGAAATTAGCCATTACGCCAATAATTGATGTTTTTTATAGTGTGAATAAGTTGATGTCGATAAATATTTGATTAATCTGATATATGTGTAGGTATATATATAACTAGCTTATGCCCGCGGCTTCGCCCGCGTGGAGTTCGAAAAACTAGCTTATGTATTTTCCTGCTAGAATCGGTTCAGCCGCTATGCCGTGAAAGAGCATTATACTTTATAATCAATTTTGATTTTGATTAAAAACAAAAAGTAGCCTATGTCCTATTCCTAGGAATAAGCCATCACGATTTCAACTTTCAGCCAAATCGGTTCAGCTGTTTTGCCGTGAAAGAACCGCTAACATCCAAACTTACATACTTTCACATTTATAATATTAGTAAGATTACTTATACCATACCAAACGAAATTATTCATGATTTGGGGAATGCTATATCATGTTTCTGTGAGTATTGTGCGATTTGCTGCGTTTCATTGGTTGAATTTTATTATGTTTTTTTGTACTGGAATAGAGTTTATCCTATATATTAATTCTGCTAAAAATCTACCTTAGTGTCAAATGTCATCCAATTCCGTTAAGTAGTTTTTACGGGAGAGAGAAACAAACTTGCGCATATATAATATTAGTAGGATATGTTAATATTGAAGGGTATTTTTGTGACGATACATTTGAAGATGTAAAATACATAGGTACATACGTGTCAACGACACAGCGACTCTATATTAACGTATGCGTGTTCTGTGATTTTTGCCACACCACGAACTTCACGGTGAATAGTAACATAACGGAGAACATGCTGTATAGGAAACTTTATACATTTTAAAAAGTATTTAAAGACGTATGTATAGTCGTGCTTGAGTAACGGCGACGTGACAGATGGCGTGTCACGTTTGCAGCTTAAAGATATCTCTCGCGGATAGTGGATGTATGGGTATTACCTATAAATAATCTGTCTACCCCTTCGGGGACCCTTATAGGGTAGGCGTGAGGATATATTATTATTATTATTTATGTGTCACGTTGGCATTTTATAATAAATCTGTCTTTGAAGATTCATCAAAATTCAGTTTACTTGCGGTCCTTCGGGTTAAGGACCTACCTGTGAAGAGCTTGCAAATGTTATCTGTTAAAAGGTAAATTAAAACTATTAAACTTTAATTTTAAAAACTTGAAACTTGTTAACTTTTCTAACTTTAGTCGTTTTACCTTTAAACTTAAGTACATAAAAAATGTGTATGAAATACTGTGATAAATATGGCAGCTTTTATTCTGGTAGGTATAATTAGGGAATCACGAATTATTTATCGTATTTTTTTAATTTGTTTTGCTTACTTACATCCCCTTACTCGCTTTCTTCTTTATTGCAATTTGACGCACTCAAAGTTATCAACAAATTCACAAATAATATTACCTTCTTAACGCCTTCAATATGGTTTTTATTATAAAAGCGCATATTAAAAATATTGGCAGATTTCAATAAGGAAAGCTTAAAAGTAAATTGATATTGGCGGGCGCCTGCTTGGACATTCGATATTTGAAATCCTGTTCTTAAACTGGCTGGTGAGAGCTGGAAGCTTAATTTGCAGCAAAAAATATGACATAAAGCCTATTTTTTCATTATAACTTTTTAAATTACTGCAGTATTTAAGTATTCGGTCCTGGTTCGGTTTTGTGCTTTTGGAAACTTGCAATTTATCAATATTTTGTACTTAAAATATTTAATAGGTATTGAGAGAAAAACAATATGTAAAAGTAATTATTAAATGTACCTCTACAACATAAATAGCAGAACACTCTGTAGCATGTAACTCAACTCAGGCATTATTAAAAATAAATAAAAATCCATTAAAATCTCGCCTTGTGTTGCTTCGTAATTTTTTAAATTGCAGTAGATAACTGGTTATCAACATTTTATTGATATGTGAAAGCTTTCTGCACGGGTAGCACTTCGTATGGCATTACTAAATCGAGCTTGACCTTTGAAGTTCTTGAGTGTAAAGATTTTGGGTGACCCTTTTTTAAAACAACAGCATTATTATATATATTCTGATATTATTTATTTATTGGTTTTGAAGTTTGACTGCTTAAACACTCTACAATATATATATTTTTTATTTTCGCAAGTGTGATGTTTTCGTTGACCATAGACGAACGTCTGTCAAGTGCCAGAGTCTCTTGCTATTTCAGTAAATTGCCATATAAGTCGCGTTAAATTGGGCAATTTTGGCAAGTCATACGTGGTGTAGCCACATTCTATAGTCTGTTTAAGACGTAGGCTCGAAGCATAGCGAAAGGGCCAGCTATGATTAAACTACCCACATCTTTAAGTTCCATTGGAATACGTTTTTTTTTCATTCCATTTGTAGCCTTTTCTCTATGCGTCGGAATGGACCAAACCGTACCGTAATTGCCTATAATTTCGACTGCTGATTGCATGGTGGGAGCTTATTAATGCTAATGTCACTAGATCAATCTAGTTTGGACATGGCAGCTGCCGGAGAACCGCAGGGCTGTGTTTTCGTTCGAGAAACGTTAATATGAATGTAAAACCAAATTATTGAGCCGTGGTGGCCGAGTGGTTCGAGCAGTTGCCTGCGACGCAAAGGTCGCAAGTTCGAATCCCGACTGTACCAATGAGTTTTTCTGAACTTAAGTACAGTGATTAGTCACACCACGAGCTTAACGGTGAAGGAAAACATCGAGAGGAAACCTGCATACGTCTGAGAAGAAATTCAAAGGCGTATGTATAGTCGTGCTGAAGTAACGGCGATGGACTAGCCATCTGTCACGTTGGCACCTAATATACCTCTGGCGGAAAGTGGGTGTGTGGGTATTACCTATACACCTCTGCCTACCCCTTCGGGGACCCTTGTGGGAAGGCGTGAGGATATATTATGTACTGCGGACGCAGAATGTATTCAATATTCTATCGACGCAGACGTAATACTTTTGTATTTCTGCATAGTAACAAGGTCCATAGTTCAAACTTGGGTAAGTGAATACTAAAATACATACGTAACGGCGTGACTTTATGACACTGTAATATGCTTTAAAATGTACATTTTATGTCTGAAAAGTTTATTCTATTATTTCTCTCAAGGGGAAGGTGTTATTAACACCCACATATATTTTTAGGTGTCAGTGTGATAGACGACGTGTCTGTCTCTGCCCCTAAGACTTTGCATACGTCTTTGCAACTTTTATTAGATGTATCTAGTCTTCCTTCCCCATAACGCACGTGGAATTCTTGTAATTTTAAGTTCAGAAAACTCATTGTTACAGGGTCATCTCCAATATTGACATTGCAAGTGACTACTTAAACCTATAGCCACTGTGGCTTTTTCACTCAGAGTAAATAATTTTTAAAGTAGGATTTATATTATTTATTACGCATTCAACCAATAAACTAACACTTGTCTTCCCTTACTAATTTTAAAGAAGAGAAAAACTATTGAACTCAGTTGTCGCTGTGTTGGTTTTAACAAGTATTCCATGTTTCTCGCTTGCAACACGCGCTAGACCCACTTACAATGTATGTCAGTCTGCGATAGCAACAGTATAAAACTTAGTTATCGCTCACTTGTTTTAAAATTGTATTTACGTGGATTTCGTAGAAACGTTGCGTTTTTGCTATCATTTTCACGATTGTTGTACAATTGCTATCTGTTGATTCGTAATACGGAGAATTTAGATTTCGGGCTATGTAAGTACTTTAGTGAAGAAGATATTGGCTGCCCCGCGGTTTCACCCACCTAAACAAATATTTTATTGGTAAATCTTTGTGCCAAATTTAATATGAATCCGTTCAGTAGGTTTTGCGTGTAAGAGGAATTTATAATATTAGTAGGATATGAGCCTAAATGTGTCTTTCAAGTATACACAATATAAAACAAGTATAAAAGATCCAGCTGTTCAACTGCAAAAAAATATCCGTTACTATTCTTCGAAGCTAGGCACGTGTTCAGAAGGGTAGAGCATGTGCTTGCGCAGGTGTGTCCGCAGCCGTCTACCAACTGCGCCTGTCTAAAGGTTATTCTTGCAAAACATGGAGGTTTTACCTTTTTAAAATTATGACATAGCTAGCCGTGCCCCGTGGTCTCCCTGGCATGAAATTAGATCTAATAGTTTTATTTTGGCCAGTTATATATACATATAACATACACAATTTATAGAAAAATGTTTCGTAAGCCTCTCGATATTTTCCTCCACTGTACTGTTGGGAATAATAACTACAATTTCTCAACACTGCAACTTCTCAACACTGCAACTTCTCAACACTGCAACTTCTCAACATTGCAACTTCTCAACATTAACTTCTCGAACCACCCGACCACGGCTCTTTTATTACCAATTAACACATTCTTAATAAATGTGTTATTCTGATATATGAGCTATTATTTTGTATTGTTTAAGTTTCATTAAAATTCAGTCGTTGTTACGTGAGAAGGGTACAAGCTACTAACAAACTTACGCATTTATATACATATATAGAAAGGTTATAGTAGTCAGATTAAAGATATAGTGTCTCTTATTACATATATGTCAAAGAGGTTGCACTGGACACAAGCAAATGGAAAGGCAGCAAGCATCAGGGACGCCTACAATAGCCCAACTTTAAAATTCATTATGATGAGGAGTATTCTTAATTTCTTTAGCATTTCACTTTATCCTATAGAACATGATTTTGTACAACTTTTGATGAAATAGATAAAATATTGATGATATTTTCTCTAATTTCAGATTTTGGAATAATCCGTGCGGCACTTGATCTTGGTACGTATTCTATTATTATTATGATGGATGGCGTGATATGACAACCCACGTATGTTGCGTAATACTTGTCAATAGAACTATGACGTCATGAAGGCTAATGGACGAGTGCTGATGCTAAAATAATAGGTCCAGCAATTGGAATAGTGAAGTAGGTGTGTGTGTTACCATGTTACCAACATGTGATATGTATTAGAGTTTCAGCCTCGTTCTGATGTAAGAATTTGTGGATTCAAATGGAATTTGATCCCTTTTATTTAATAAAGATTTTCGTAAAACGTCACATTTGTGCGTTCAATATTAAGGCAACTATATAAAATAATTAGACAATTGCGATTCGTTTAAGATATACTGAAACGCTTTTTTTAAAAAATTAAGATTTGGAACAACATTGGATTGTTTTGAAGATTTATTTCAACTGTACTTTATCAAATCTATTTTATATCTAAGCCTTAATTGTTTTATACTCTAATAATAATATATCTTGCCACCTTCCCACAAGGGTCCTCGAAGAGGTAGGCAGAGGTGTTTAGTCAGTACCCACACATCCTCTTAATACACTCAATCACTAATTTAAAAAAGAACAGTATAGACTTCCTATAGTTGTATTGACAACTTGATAGCGTGTGCTATGTGTAAAATATAAAAATTTACGGAAGAAATTACCTATTCGTAGTAACGAGACATATATTCTTCATTTGTTTCCAAGATAGTATGTAACGTGTCTTCGCTAGCGACTTACGACGTTCACTTGTGGTTGATGCTCTGAATACTTTGTCGTGTAACGTCAGAAATACAACGACACGTCATTGAATATACTCGAGGAAAATATTTTCATAGGTATTTGTTTGTGGAAAATTTGTACAACGTTAGTTTCCCTGTCATAGTATCTTAACAAATCGACGTAGCATTGCGACCATTGTATAACATGACCAGTGTGAAATTCCGTCGATTCTGATTCTGATCACGAAAAATCTGTTTATTGACTGGTTCTCAGCGACAGTGCCAATATTGATTACAAACTTGCGTTTGTTATTGCTGGAGAGACATAACGTGCTATTAAGTCACGAGTATTTGAAATTTCAATGCATTCATAACTTTATATATGTAACAGGATGAAGTTTGTCGTTAAATCCAATATTGCCTGCCATATTTTCACGCCTTCCCGCAAGGGTCATCGAAGAGGCAGAGGAGCAAAATTATCCTCTTTTCGTCTTAGCTAATATAATATTTAAGTGAAGAATTTCCAGTTTCTCAAGCACGATACTTTCCATAAACGTAACCAATAAGTAATTTTTCCAAGTTCTCTTCAACTATAGTGACGTGGTTTAGTTTGTAGCTACAACTAGGTATTTATGACGTAGAAATATCGACTACAAGCCCAATAGAGCCGACTAATCGACATTTGATCTTGACAAACGAGGAAATAGACAAAAGCGTGACTAACGTTCGGTTTTATTTATAGTTCATACCGATTACTTCCTACGTAGTGTCTGCATAGGTATAATACACCTGGCAATGAATTTCGACTGCATTGAAAACATGTGGTTTCGTTTTTACTCTTGCCATTGTTGAAGCCATTGTTGTGTACGTTTTCCATGTTCTACTAGTGTTAATATATATATGTACAGTACACAGACTGGCCGGCTTCAAGGTTATCAAGGGGGAAGGTAGAGACATATTTTCAATAATTTAATAATTTAGAGTTCAATAAGTGTTCCTGTGTCCCTTATGTTGAATAAAATATTATGATTTTGATTTTTTTTTTGATATAAATTATTTTCGCCAGAGATCTGTCTCGCAACTTTTCTGGCTGTAATGATTGTCACTAGCTGCTAGTGTTAGCACATACACTTGCTTTGTTTAGTTTAGGGTCCTTTGTCTGTGTTATATTCAGAATATTATTGATATTTTACCGTTATCAAATGTATATTTTACATTATAAGTCTTTTCAATCATAATATTTTACGTTATAAACGATATTATAAAAAGGTCTTTTTAGGTACCTGGCTGATACAAAAGGGAACCCTTGACATGCCAAATGCGTCTCTGGCGTGAATTTTTAAAATATGAATTTCTCTAGTAGATTTATAGAGCACTAGTTTTCCCGCCCAGCTTCGCTTGGGTGAAAAATAAAAGCCACGGATCCAGTGGCGCCACCTATGGGGTCCAATTATGAATTTTAACCATTCTCGAATCCACCTGAAGAAACACAGAACATTTCATTATCAAATCGGTCCAGCCGCTTACAATTCTATAAAGGACATACAGATAAACATTCATTTTTATATATATAGATATCATTGGCGTATTACAGTTGCTTTTGTCTGTCTTTGGTAATACTTCGTTTCCATCTGGCCCGGATCTTGTAGATAGGTTTACATCGTAGGCCCTCCGTTCAAGCTGTTCGGATATATATATTGATATCGGTCCGGTTTAGCAGTTTTCAATTATTCCCCGCTCTCCTGAGCCAATGAGCCGCAGTAAATGGTCGTAGTCCTTAGTGATAATTATAACTTACGACTCAGTCACATTCAATAAAATGAACCAGTCTTCAAGAACATTGTTCACAAACAAAGAACATTAATAATCGTCTGGATCTTGGGAATCAGAGTAAAACAGGGAGTGATAGGATACAAATACGCCGGAAACAAATATGGTTGATGTAGGTAAGTGTCAGGGTCGGCAACGCGCGAGTGATACCCTGGTGTTGCAAGCGTCCATAGGCGGCGGTAACCGCTTACCATCAGGCGAACCGCAAGCTTGTTTGCCACACAAAAAAAAACGTAAATGGATCAATACGTTAAAATGGCAACGGGTAGGAGTTCACTACGAACTAACGGGGATGAACCAATTCTGTTTCAGAAAAAAGTTACAGTAAAATTTCATTTGCGTCATGCATTAATAGTCTCACACCTTGACGATTATTTATATAAGAGCTAATTACAATTTGCTTTGTCTTAAGTTTCTGAGCCTTGAAATGAGTCATGAATCACAGTTTGTGTTGTGTGCCAGAATTACATTGTACAGATTGTACAATGTAATTCTGGCCGAATTACCAGCTTCTATCTTATGTTTAGGTCGATTGTATCGGAATCTTTTCAAGAAGGATGTGAAAAGATCCTTCCCTTCGAGAGAATTCCCTCGATTATTTGATTAAGCTCACAATAAATTATATTGGAAAAATAGTCAGCTCCTGTACTAGATGCAAATACACCGCACATTATAACGCCCAAACATACATGAATGCCCAATTATTATTGGTGCAGAAGACAAAATTAAAACGATGCGTTAATTTATATTGCCGAAATTACATTGAATTCCATAAAAGAGCTAACATTTTCACTTAGCAACTCGTCTAAGTACGTGTCAAAGTATATAATGTACGTGTCCACATCCTACATACATACATATATAAATACATTAGCATCATAAACAGTCGGAATACGAGTGAGTACGACCGTGAACTTGCATCGTGTGAACGAACTCATTTAGGAGTCGAAATGTTCTCAATCGCGGTGCCTCGTTCGTCTATGGACGTGACTGCCAGGGCCGTATCTGGGCGCGCAAGATGTGCAATTAATTATTTTACTAAGGATTATCTTTTCTTTGTATTTTGTTTGAGAGTTTCGTTACTGAATTGTTTTTTTTTTTTTGCGTCGAATACATTTGTTAATTATAATATGTGCCTGTAAAAGCTGAGTTGTAATAACAGCGAATCAGATAAAATAGAAAATTATTTTCTAATGTATAAAATCTCTATCGAGTCTACGTGCATACTCTCCACCGTATGTAGTATACAGCGCTAGTACACTTATGTGTAAACCATTACGGACCTTCTTTTTCAAAACATATTTTAGCGTTTTTAACCCAATACTTTTTTCATTAGCTCATTTAACCCGCAATACTTCAAGTTTTTCTATTACAGCTCCAAATACATCCCATGCTATTCTCGCGTGCTAACGCTAGGACCTCTCTACGTAGCTCGTAGATTCCAGTGTCGGGCTCCGTGCATCTTAGACTTGTGGTCACGATGGTTGCCTTTGTATTTAGCTTTTGCCTTGTACTGGGATAAATAGTAAACGATGTAGCCGATTAAAACCATCTTTAATCCTTTACAAAGCTTGCAAAGAAAAGTTAATTGAAAGTGTATAAAATTTTCATCAAAAGATTTTATATATTTGTGTAGTTATTATTTATATGGCGAAATTCGGAAGAAATTCTGAGTACTATTCTATCACAATTTTTTTTATTAATCTTGAAATTAAACAATCCTAATTTCAGTATTAATCGCTACTTACATACATTAATTATTATTAGTACGTACGTTAGAAAATATTGCATTGAAATATATATGTAAAATTGAGGGACACAGATAGACTTGTCGTCCGTGATAATATAATATACTTCTGATAATAATTTTTAAAGTTGGTTAAATACCGCCCAATATAAAGTGGTTTTCATTTCAGCGAATTGACAACATTTGGTTGATATTGCATGAACAAAATTAGTTTTATGAGTCAGAATGAATTGAGAATCAAAAATCGAGTCAATTTGTTGGCACCACAAACGTGTGTAATCGTCCATCTTTTCGTTTCCCATAGAGTTGCAACACTATAAAATGGACCATTCAAAGGGCTCTATTTCACTAGACTACTTGAATGATGATCAATAAAATGAGCAAAGATATTAATTTTGCGATTATAATAAGAAAACTGGCGTGTACCAAAAAATATTATTTTTATCATGAAGGTGGCAAAAGGATAATGGAAAAAAATTTAAAAATGTTATTAGCATAACTACACTGCAGTCTGTATATTAATTAATACCCATGCGAACTCTTATGGGACGTTAACTTTCTCTGCTAGTTACCACAGACTGCTCAACCATACAGATAAAAAAACTTGGAACAGTTTTCACAGATCCTTCTATCAACATTAGTTACGGCTCAACCCTATGACTTTTTTTATGAGAAAGTACTTTGCTCTGACGATCTTGGATTTTAAAAGAGTTATTTCTTTTAATCTAATATATTCTTTGTTCACTTCTCGATGTTACCATGGTGTAATAACGCCCTTAAACAACGTCGTGACCGTATTCACACGCTGCTAGGATTACCGCCAAGTTTCAAGCTGAGTGATTGATAGAGAGAATGCGCGAAGAACACAAAATAGGATTAGAAGATCAGGCACTCTTATTCCATTGACATAAAGGCTTTTTTCAGTCGGTAAATCCATTTCCGTTGCTACTTTGTGTACCAACAATTGGCAAAGGTATGTTCCCACATCCGTTAAAGGTTTGTAGCCAATGAGTTGGAGAATTAGTGCAATATCAGTGCCAAAATATCGTCCAGGATTTGTTCAAACCGTGTGTAATGTATACTAGATGGAGTTTGGTTTAGTGGTTTGTTTTTGTGATTTCTCATTTTGAATAAGGGAATAAATATGTAGATGGAACTTGTTTCATAGTAAAATAACATTATTTAATAAATCCATCCAATTAGTCTTCTAAAAGGTATATCTATAGGATTACCCTTTAGAGAAACCTAAAACGAAAGAATGTAGATGGGGAACTTTGGAAATAAATATAAATACTTGTGGGGGTTTTAGGGATTTTAAGTGATGCTGTAATTCCTTGGGATGGGTTCGTTCATAAGTTATAAATTATTCAGAACGACTCTCCCATGATGTTAGACATTTTACATACGATAGGTGTATTGCAATATTTTATTGAGATGTGAAAGGATCCTTGTGCAGTGCGCTAGCGATAGCCCTGGTGCTGCAAGCGTCCATAGGCAGCGGTAGCCGCTTACCATTCGACTGCATGCTTGTTTGCCACAAAAATGGTAAAAAAAAACCTGCTCTTTTGTTAACAGTGTTATCAGTTCAATGGCCAATTAATTGATTAATTAGTTACCTATGTATATTTTTATTAAACATATGATGTGATGGGCAATCTAGCGAAAATTAAGGTAATTACACTCAGTTTATAAAAAAGACTTAAATCACGTTTATATCAAATTCAATAAGATTCTATTTCTTTTTACCTCGATAAACCGCGTGCTCTATCTGTAATTTGACATAGAAATTGCGTATGCTAAGCTGATATTTTGCGGGACACTTGAGGAAAGGCAACAATTAACTTACTACTTAAATTATAACTAACTACTTACAGATAAAATATTTGGCCCAAATCGGTCTCTGGAGGCAACGTGCCAAGAAGACTAGCAGCATTGCCACGCTGGATAGCAATGCTGATTCTCTGAGCGAAAAGCCCGCCTGTCACGAGTGGTCTCGATTTGAATATAATCGCGTGAAGATTATATAATTATAACATAATACACAGCACTGGCATGAAACATTGATCGCATAGTAAGGAGAGCTAGCGTTCGATAAAATTGTTTATTTAAAAAATAACTCCAAAATTGTTGTATCATTATAAAAAAAATTAAAAAATTGAGTTACCTACCCATTTTTACCAATTTTTTTTTTATTGCGGTAATTTTTTTACAATACCTCTGCCCTCATACCAGCAACCAACTACTTAGTTAATCATGTTTATGCATT
Source organism: Drepana arcuata (assembly GCA_016069955.1). Taxonomy (NCBI): domain Eukaryota; kingdom Metazoa; phylum Arthropoda; class Insecta; order Lepidoptera; family Drepanidae; genus Drepana; species Drepana arcuata. The sequence continues at coordinate 26,600 of JACCPG010003028.1, read as the reverse complement.
ACGCACTTACCTATTTCCTTAACGGTTAAAACAACCGCGCTGGGTTCATGACCCGTAATTTTTATGCGCGTCGCGGCGACTAGACGTGAGAATCGTTGCATTAATGTTTTTGAGGAATTTCAGCTACTGTTAATGACGTTGATGTACTAGGGTAATGGCTCTATTGGGGCTTTAATGTAGATGGGAATAATATTTGCTCCTTTTCTCACACATCTGACCGCTTTCTCTACGAAATTGTCTTATATATTTTAATATTTCATCATCATACCTGTAAAAAGTAAGGTATGGTCGGCTTTTGTAATGCAACTCCTTCTAGTTTACTTTGTCTAGTAACATTTCTATGACCTCCCTATACATTATGATAATGTACATATTTTCTTTCATCTGAATTTTGTATGTTAATCTGGTCTTCGTCCTCCTCTCGATTCTTTTCCTTTTCTTTCTAAGAAAGATAACAAGAGTACCGCTGAAGTCGGACGAGAACGGAAGAAAAAGACTTTTGCATTATTTAATTTTTTATTTTTTTTATTATTTGCATTAATTATATTTGCATTATTTAAAAATTTACTTATGCTACTCTAATAATAGCATCTATCTTTTTATGTCCTGTAGTCAATCCTGCTTTGAGCAAGTTTATCCTTAACTATATTAGCAAGGCTTTTAAAGCTTTCGGAGCGGACAGAGAGCATTTATACCGTCATTTCTATTGAGATAGAAATGGCGATATGGATGTCTGTCCTGAGCAACAGCAGCTTTACTTAATGCTTACCTATAAAATCTGATGCCATGGATATCATAATTGAAGCATGCTTAAATAACATATGGATATTTTAAAACAGATAAATGAATCCTGCGCATGCTGCACATGGACCGGCTCCATAAAAAGGAATGCCTAGTGTGATAGGTACGAAACTAATTCGTCAACACTTTATAGCGCGTAGGCACTGTAATTGCAAAAACCCAAGTGTTCCTTTTTAATCTACCTTAACTTTGTAGCGTTTCGAGAATGGTACATGCATGCTTATCATTCCTCATGTGTAGTTTGAAATAAAAAGTTTTTTATAATTCATCTTTGTTAATTAGTTTCGTGCTCCAAATTCTAATACCGATCAGATTTCAACCAAATGGACTGCTCTATTGCTCGTATCACTGCTCGCTGCTCGAGTGTTAAGGTATACCCACTATGTAAAAAGTAAAGGTTCCTCATTTCGAAGGTGTATATAGTAATATTTAATGTATAATTAACAATTATTAGAAGTTCATTAAAATTTTAAATTTAATGGGAACAACAATCATTTATAAAATCGCAGGGTACAATTTTTTTTTTCGAACGGTGTTTTTGTTACTTAGCATAAAGAGGTCGTTAACACTATCTCCGTCTAGGCGATGAAGCTACTGCAATTTCAAACTTTCACTATAATATATATCAATAAAGTAGGTATGTGTTTTCCTATAAATAACCTAAATTTATTTATAAACAGATTGACAAAGTGAAATTTTTCGCATTTTTATGCGGCTTTGCGACAAAATCTCTTACATATTAACTATTTAATAATAATAATAATCATTTATTTGCAAAAAACATGGTATAAATTTGGTGTTAATAAATAAATAATTTTGTACATACATGTTTTGCCGAGTTTTCAGCATGCAAATCCAGGTTAGTGTTCAAAAAATTCTTTAACACTATAAAAGTTATTGTCATTCAACCACTTATACAGTTGAACTTTAAATTGCCTATGGCTTAATAACTTAAATTCACTAGGTAACTTATTAAATACTCTAATACAATATAAAAATGAACCTACAACTTTTACTATATATTTACTTAACCTAGGAATTTCACTAACGACAAGTCTGCATGGATCTCTAAGATTTCGCGCGCAAAAGACAACAAGACAACACGTCGCCAGTTCCTCGCATATGCAGGCAGAGAGAGTAGAGCGCCGGGTCTCTCTTGACCCGTGAGGGATATGGTGTGATGATATGGAGACATGCCTACTAATATTAATATCTTTTTTGATAAGAGAATGAAAAACATCCTCAAAATTGTTTACCTGAGCTCAAGCCTTAACTTACGCGCTATTGCATTCATACAAGTGTTTATGTATTTCTATAAAAAAAAACTGCTCATTTTCATCATGAAATTCAGAATTCAGCTTTTGTTAGCCTCTCTGATGCAATTCCTACCAATATGACATAGCTTAATGTATAATTAACTCAAAATATTCTGCGTATATGAAGTAGATGCTCCAAATGCCTACTGATCTACAATAAACTCACTTTGCTTTTCCCACAACTACGTATGTAGTTGCCATTACTAGAGAAAGACGTTCAAAATTGGCCGTTCCGTTTGGAAACGATCCTGCCGCGCCGGTCTGCACCGGTTCTGTAAGTTCATGGCTTCCTGGGACGCTTTCGTATCCAAGTTACGCCTATTCTCGTTATATTGATGTATGTCGTTGCGTCGATGGGACGAAAGTCTCTTTGATTTTACCTCGTGTGGGAATTGATTATAAGTAGTCCTTCTCAGTGAATCTCGTAGCTTGAGTTCAGCGAACTTTTGCTCCATAACCGAATATTGGCGAGACTGAAAGGTCTCAGCCAACCGGGCAATTTAAATGTTAAGCAAACGAATAAGGGCACAACCGCACAAGTTTGAGAAAGGCCGTACAGTAATAACACTGGCATGACAATGCTATTGTAAGCGTTACAACTGGATATTGTTTTTTATAAATGACTAACATGTTTGAATTTGATATTTGTTTCGTTTTATTATTTTCATAACGTGTAATAATTTTATTGTGTGCCACAGCTATCAACCAATTACAAGGACGTTTTCATAAAATGTTTTCTATTGGACATGTCAGTGAACTCTAAAGGTGTGAAGGTATAAAATAATGAATAAAAATTGCTTCTAAAAATAAAATAAATGAGATGGATGTAATAATAAAATACAAAAGGCACATAACAAATTAATGCGGTGTAGATAATTCTTAATGCGTTCCGTTGCCGGCTCTTCTCACGGCACGCCGTTAGGCGTACTCAAAATATTTATATTTTTATTTCATTCTTCTTATTCCCACTTCTGTGGAAGTGATTATTGTTTCACTGTTATCTCGCGTTAGGTTAAGATTTCATGTATTAAATGGTCTGTTGAATGTATGTTTTTATCGTTGAAGCTGTCAGGTTTTGTGCTGTTTTGGGATCGTAGATGCGATACTCTGGAGTGTTTAAAATGCCATACCTACAGTCGATGAGCAGTTGTTAAAAATATCCTCCATCGTTAATCGACTTTGCTACATTGGACTCGAGTTTTTAAATAGCTTGTCTGCTTAAATGTTTAATATGTATATAAATATGTTTGTGAGCTTGATTGGATTAATAGGAAAATATTACCTAAATAAAATCTTCTTCTTCAATAAAAATATTTTTAATGCCTAAGTTAATTCATTTGTGTTCAGCTTCACTAATCAAATCATACAATCAAAATCTTTTTATTTTACATAGGCCCAGGTGGGCACTTATAAAACGTCGAAAAAGGCGCACGGTTCGGGTTGGTCGCTTCCATGGAGAAGAACCGGCAAGAAACTCCATGGGTACTCTTTTCAAATCATTAGGCATATACAACAATAATATTTTTTCGTTACAGCAATAGTACCCAAGTATGGGGGAACAACGTAGGCCCGACAATAGGTCGCTGCTTACTATACAAAGCATGCATAAAACAAGATAATTATAACAATGTTAGCAAGATCTAAGAATCTACAAAGCCTACAATGTTCTCACATTCACAAATTAGACAAATTAAACAAGTGACACAAATATTGTCATCAGTATTGTAACTAATTCTGGTATCAACTGTATACAGTATTGAATTAAACTCTTTAGGAGTTGAATGACCTCTTGACGTATTATCAAAGGTACACGTAATCAAAAGATATAAAAGAACAGATGATTCGGCGTGGGCAGCCACGCCTACACTAAGCAGTCCCGCTGACAGGAGCATTAGCTTCGAATAATAACGTATCCCACATGACACCACCTATAACCTTTGCTGGCATAAATTGCGGTGACGAAATTTAAATTTGAAGGAGCCGTGGTGAACGTGGTATATTTGAACGCAAATATTGCAAGTTCGGATCGCGACTCTACCAATGAGTTTTTCTGAACTATGTAGGTACATTGATTTATAATACCACGAACGTTACGATAAAGAAATTAACGAAAAAACTTGTCACGAGGGTACGGCCTAAATATATCTCCCGCGCAAAGGCGGGTTACCACAAACCTCTGCCTATCCCTTCAGGGACTCGTAAGGGAAAGCATGAAGAAATAAAAATTTAAAGCCGTAATTTCCCATATAAAACACACAGATCGCCCTTATGGAAGACTTTGCTCGGTTAAGTAGCAAAAGTTCCCGGAACTCACGCTACGAGAGACAATACAAAAAAAAATAAGACCCTTATGGAAGAACATTACTCTTTCTGTTGAAGTGTGTTTTTGTAATGTATCTTTAGCCAGTGGTTTCACCCGCGTATAATTTCATTTACTAGATTTTGTTTCCGAACGTATTATCCTATGAGTTAGTGCAGCCAGTTGTCCATCTCTTTGGCAATTAAATTCAGTAGTTTTTGCATGAAAATGGAACAAACATTCCCATAAACTTCCAATTTATAAAATTTATAGAATCTAGTTAACATACAATTAAATACAGACAATAACATAAATTCAATACAGTTATTAATGTATGTACCAACGCAATGACTGGTGTATTTACTATCAATACCAGCGTCCTACGGCGACATTCGTTGACGGTTCTTCATAGAGTTCAGAACCTTCATACACAACATCGATGAGATACAAAGCGTTTTGCTTAGACAATAGGATGAACTGACACTTTGTTTGTCTATGCAACACTTGTTCAATGATTATATTATAATGCAGAAAACAAACTAAAGTAATATTGGACTGTCTATTTTAAAACCTCTCAAAGTGAAGTGAATTGAAACTGCGCTGCTAATATACCAAGCTATCTTAAAAGTTTTCAAGCCTATTGTATGCGCACATGTTTCTTGTGAAAGTGCCCTTGAATAGGCATACCTACTTCAAAAAGACGTTAATATACTTGTTCTTTTGTAATATCTTGTTATCTGTTGTTAAGTCTTTTAGTCTTCATAATTTCGTTAAATATTTCTTATTATTTCTTTTCAGGTCCACTACTCACATAAGCTTAGAGAAGAGGATTAGCCAACACATGTAGACTTTATCGTAAGTACATTTTATTTTCCATGAGTAATTGCTGCACGGTCCTTTCATGTTCTTCGGAATATTTGTTAGGTCGGGGAGTATAAGCTCTCTCATTGTAGTCTAGTGATTTAAGTCACCTGCAAAATTAAGATCGAGCCCCAGCGATCGAATGAGTTTTATTTTCTTTAACACGAACTTTTTGGTGAATGGTAGCATTCCGACAAAACCCGAGTAAGTAAGCTCTCCTGTTTGAGAAACGACTAGGGACTCGCCACCTGTCACGCTATGCTTAATATTCAAAATTTAATCAAACCAAATCCCTCCGTCCGTTCTGAGCGTGAAGGAACGACAGACTTATAAACTAACACACTTTCGCATAATATTCCCATAACAGCAGTGTTACTACATCTAACGAGCAGTAACAACTTGTCCTACGGAAGTGACTGTTGACTCTTGCTTAGTGCAGGAGTATACACTTGTATCACACTTAAAACTAGGTAGTTTGTTGTCGCTTCCGTTGTAAAATTAGAGGAGTATTACTATCGTTTCAAATGTCGATAGCATTTGCTTTATCTTTTTGAACTCATCATTCATAATACATATATTGACGCCGACTCCCTCACAGAAGGAGAGTAGAGCGTCTGTTCTCTCAAGATTTATAGACCGTTTTCGCTTCATCCACAATCATCAGTTTCTTTACATGTGCTCGCCGGCTTCGAATAGGTTTTTTAACTTTTGACGTTCCCATCATTAAGTAATCATCTATTTTTATTTAATGTTTAAATAAAAGTTATCCCAGCGTTGGCTCCGTGAAGAATTGTATTCAATATATATGTCTACAAAAATTGGCAGCTCATATAATATATATATATATATATATATATATACATATATATAGTATCATTGGTTACAGTGCTAGGAATAAAAAATGCGTTGCCACTTAATAAATACTCTTTAGATCCTTTGTATTTACGTCATAAGAAGATATAAGATAGGTAAATAGCATACGTATTTAATTTAACGTATTTAATGCATCTTTTTAGTTTTCAATTCTTTATTCTCGATCACCCGTTTAAGTGGCGATAAATAAATCTTACAAGACAGGTATCGGGCCTAAAATCGTTTATTGCTAATTATCGGGTACTGACACCGACCAATTTAAGAAAAGCGTACGACATTTTTAAGAGTGCACATTTAATGTGATAGCTACATATGCATATTTTGCCCTCTTGTAGGTTCCGTGGAAATTTGAGTTTATTTATATCAAATAAACAGTTATTGTGGGAATATTTTGAATAGTTAATGCATTTATCCACATTTATGAACTTACTCAAGTCCAAAAATGTATCCAAATCCGTTTAGACTTTTGGGCGCGATTGAGTCAAACAAACATCGATATTCTCACACTTGTTATATAAGTACGCATTTGTTAGCTTAATTAATTCTATAAAAGATAATGCTTAATTAGGTACTATAACAAACTCGATAGTGTATCTATGTACGTCAGTACATAAGAGGTGGTGGCATACGAAATATGAGGACGATTCTACGAGGTCGACCACTTAGTTATTTTTAGATAAAAGAGAATTATACACCTGTGCGACTTAAAAACGCAAAAACTTTGTTATTAATCTTTATTATTTATTAATTAATCTTTAGCACTGTGCGGTAATCTATGGCGACTCTATTTGACCTGCTGCAACAAAAAAATACTAATATTGAAATGGTAAAACAAGATAAATGTATTGGCGTAAGTGATTTGTAACGCGTCGGATATATTCGAGCACTCACTGACATAATAGATGTAAATATTATTAGCTTTTATCACCTTTATGCTTTAACAAATAGATATCGAATTGAGTCACAAGATTGAACTTTAAGTAATTCATTACATACAATTTAAATACCAGTTAAATCTAGTATCCTTATGAAGTTTATAATTTACTTCTCTCGGCCACGTTGAATCATACATTCAAAAGCAGTCAGGTTTAATCAACTACTACCTATTTCCTTTATACTATTTGTTTCCGTTGAGTGTAAACTTATTTAGACCAATTTAAATAATAATAATTAAGTTTTCGTTCTTCTTTTAATTAGGATTACGGAACTCTAAACATACCCGCTTCGCATCCGGCATGGAAACGCACTCGAGTAACCTGTCACTGCAGTGAGTTAATACCTCGCGACCAGCAGTGAAGTCAATATTTTGTACGTGTATACATACATACATACATACATACGTATATTAAGTTGAACGTAAAATATTTGTATATATCTCATTACAAGCATGAAGCATAAAGAGAGCGTGGTAGACGCTTGTAATTGTGGTTGCACTGGTTAGAACCCCAGTTTGTAGTCACGATTTATTCTTTTTTATGCCAATAAGGTGTCAAAAAACCAGGGGTAACGCTCGCGTTTTGCGATCCTGCAAAAATCTTTGCACATCCCCCTTTAAAATCTCCATGTACTCTATAATGCTCTCATTGGAAAACCTCAACGGGAAGCTCATTATAAAGTTAAGTATAGTGATTTGTCACACGCTTTACGGCAATGAAAAACGACGTGAGAAAATATACCTACCTATCGACGTCTCAGAAATATTTTAAATTTCACAGTAATCTTCTTGCCTTTCCGTGGGGGTACGCAATGTGTTTATAATCTATCTTTTTTAATTGGAACTGTAATGTGGTACTATATCGAATTTTAATATACCGAGAGCGGTTATAAATGACCTTCAATACATTTTAATTTGAAATGAAATATCTATTACAAGCATTGACAAGACTAAAGCTACTTACATCGCATCGTCATCATAGCGATAAAAAGGTTAATTTGGTGTCCAAAATTCATTTGGTCATACTCGAACATGTTTTGTGAGTCATGTGCTCGTCGAGTCTCTTTTCGCATAACCGGTCGCAGCCGACCGTAGAGCCATGATGAACACTGCTCACAGGATGCGGCAAATTATTCGCAATAAAATACTAACCAATATTATCTACCATTAAGGTACTCCCACGGCATATATAATAAATTATACGACAAATAGTTGTCTCGCACAGCTTCGCCCGGGTGAAAAAGTAAAATTTCCTGAAACACGATCGCAGCGCCACATATCGGGTCCAATTGTGAATTAAAACCATTATTGTATCCCAAGAAGCCGCACAGAAGGGCTTCTGCTGCTGATAACCTGAATTTATTGAAAAAACAAAGATAAATTTACACCAGCGAAGACAGGAGTTAAACTTAGTCCTATAGTAAGTTATACATACACATACACATTTTAATTACTTCAACGTAAGTGCTCAGTGCTGATACTTGCGTTATTAAATCAATCTGTCTTTAATCTTTATAACCTTTTTGACAACCAGTGTAAACACACCGATAAAATTAACGTTTATTCAAAGCCTTGCCTTCATACTCTAGATATGAAATATAATGAAAAGAGTTTTAATTAAAAGTTTAAATTGTGTATGATGTTTATAATCTGTAATAATATGTTAAAGAAGAAATGTCATATTACATACTCGTCGGTTTTGATGAAATCTACGCTTTCTTTTTATTCCTATTACTTTATTTTATTTTATTAACTGGGAGCGGGTGTAGGTACTCAATGACATTTATACTAATGTTATAAAGAGGTAAGATTTGATTGTTTGTTTGTTTGTATTGAATAGGCTCCGAAACTACTGAACCGATTTGAAAAACTCTTTCACCATTGGAAAGCTACATTCACCCTGAGTGAATAGGCTATATTTTCTTTTTTTTTAAATGTCCACCCGTGCGTATCCGGTCCGTCCCGGCTAGTATTTTATAAATATGGAACGTGCATTTCAAAATGATATTAGAACGAGCGCCTATCCATTTCACGTGTGCGATTTCTAGCTCCATTGTTCGAAGATGCTCCCTCATCAAGCCGCGAGATTTATAGACACTTGACTTGACAACTGAACTGAATGACATACGTTTTGTATACTTGCTAGGTACTTATATATGAAGTGCTATCATGTAGCGTACTTACGAGAATGCTATCGTATACATAGCCTATATGAAGGGAGCGTTCTTACTTATATAGATATACGTGTATATCTATATAAGTAATATATTGATATACATCATATAGGGCCTTCCACGAAGACGAGCCCCACCAATTTCTAGTCGGGGGGGTCGCGGGATGCGGGGCATATGACCCGAGTCTATTGATTGCAGTGTGCGTGTGCACTCATAGGTAATCAGCGTGTACGATTAATACTCAAACATAAGTGAAAGATTGCACACTTTCATAAGGAAGAATAGTGGGGCGCGTCTTCGTGGATGGCGGTATCTATACATAGCGTATGCAAAGCTTGACGTGCATATAACTTTTAATATATTTAAGACATCCAAGACTATTATTATAATGACATGCAATTCCACAAGTGTCGCCAAGCAAAGAGTGGTGTATTGTTGGCAGAGATATAATTTAAGCCATTGTGATGGATATGTCGTCATGATCTGTCGCCGTTTCCGAAGACTAAATTGGTCTTCATGTCTTAGATTTCTTTTCAAACGTATGCATGCATCTTTCCTTCACCGTCAAGGTCTTGGTTTGATAAATCACATTATCTAAGTTCATAAATAAATATACGTGTGATTAAAACAAATGTCTGCCCTGAAACGGGGTTTGAACCTGCCATCTCGAGCTTCGAAGGCAACTGCTCGAAGCGCAGGTCAGGTGGCTCTCAAATGTTGATGGACTAAAACACAGGTTTGTTATTTCCCTATACTATTGCCCTTTCTAGAAATATCTATCTCAAGTTTCAACCTCTATAGAGCATAATTAAACCATACATAATCAAAATTAACTTACGGTTATTAAATTCCAATGTTTCAAATTCCAGTTCTATACACATGAACTGGAATTTTGATAATAAGACTTATTTTAATTTCAATGTTATATTAACTGGCATTCTATTAATTGTCACTAGTATTTTTTATTAAGTTGAGAAAAAGTCTGTTCTGTATATACATATGTCGACGATGAAGACTTAAACGGGCATTATCATTTTATTACAACTCGTGGCTTATACCGTCTTTTTCTATAATGAGGGGTAATGAGTTTTTTGATACGCCACTGATAGATGTCGAAATGTTAATACGGTGTTAAATTTCACATCAAAATAACGTTATTCGTTAGTGATTTAAAAACAGAAACGCAAAGGAATTTTAATATCCGTTATTTTAATTGAATTTGACGTGTTTTAATATACTATGGTAGCAATCGCAGCATAATTATAAAAAAACTACATGCCATGGTTTTTATGTAATACTCCCTCTTCTAATTCAGTCTTCGTACTTCGTCATCACATTCGGCCATCGAACTTGGCAACTCTATATCACTTTTGTACTTACAATTACCTCCAGCGAAGTGGGAAATATTGTCCACCACTTTGAGAAACATCGTTTCTAAATTACGACTAAAATCAATCAAACATAAGACTTCTAATTAAATAAAAAGTATTGTGGTACGTAATCCAATATCAATAAAATTCTAATAAATCGATTCTATCCACAATTAACTCAATGCACATAACATTTGTAGTACACAAGTAGTACAATAAAATCGATACTAAATGGAACCAATAAATCTATTCGGATACATTATGTCATCGGCATAGTGTGGCGGGCGTTGCCATTCATGTCACCATATAGAAAAGTACAGTAGTACAACTTAATAGTCATCGTGGGATGTAAAGAATAATACTTTGGAGTGGGGATATATACAATTTCGCTGTTCTTTTACGGACTTTATTAAAAAGGTATTGAATTTTCTTTTATTAAATCATTATGAGATTTTTTTATTATTCAGGTATTCATTATCATCAGGTATTACATTTGTAATAATATTGTAACATCATTTTAAATTTTTCATCTCATTTGCTCTGTAAATAATTATTTCACTGGATATTAATTAAACCTACAATACATACAAGTACAAAGAAGAAGAAAAATATTCTCTTGAATTTTTTATTCGAGTGTGCGAAAGGGATGTTATATTAATGGTGGTAGGACCTTATTTCTAATACAGCCAGGACATATACGTGTGCACATAAATGTCATCCACCGTTGCTGAAGTACTGTCTCTGCTGCAGCTGTGTACATCCGTACTCTATGAATATTGTAACCTGTTTGAGCCCAAGCCTCAACCTGTATAACCCGTTGGGCGAGCAGCCCACAATTTTTACCTCTCCTAGACAAGCATTATGTTTTGTTACACGATGTTGGAATTTCTAATTACCCACATGATTAGGGTAATTGATACTCACTTTGTCCAGGTGGCGAATAAAAAGAAAACACTTTTCGTCTTCGAAAAACAATTTTCTGACAAATCATTTTAAACCGATATTTTTTTCAAAACTCCTACAGAAGGAGAAGGATTGAGTCTTACAAAATAATATATGTTTGTCTTATTTGCCCTGGTGACTAAAATAAAGCAAACCTTATTTGTGAGATGCAGTCTACGGAAAGACTTGCGCAATCGGTTTTTTTAAGACGACCTATTTCTTTATCCATTTCGTAACTTTCTAACACCATCACAGTATATCTAGCGTCAAACACACATATTTTTAAAGCAATATAGTAGTATTGTTAATGCTTAGTATCAATAATACCTTATAACGAAATTCCAATACAGTAACTATATCCCACGATGCGAAGTACCGAACTCACGATCAATACTCACAAATGTTAAATAACTACCCATGTTTGGTAGAATACATTTTAATTCGTTACATTACAACCGTTGTTCCATCTACATGCATTTGTATTATCTATAGGAACTGCTTTACGGAACAGGTAATGCTTAAGTAAAAATAAAAACAAAACCCAATTCTCATTCCTAGGGCTCGTACGTTTGGACTTCCGCACAAAATTATATGAAAACTTGCAAAAAAATCGTATCGATTTTTTTATTGTACAATTTGATACTGTAATATAAATTAGTATAGACCAATGTATAGATTGAGGATTGAGCCTCCACGTTCACACGCACACGCGTCTATTTAAGCCACGCAACCACTACGATACAATTTGAGCATCCATCTTAAATTTGCTCAATTAAATTAAATTTAAATTCAATAGAGCTATTTTATTTCCTCTGAAGTGATTTCATAAAATATAAATGTCTCAAAACTCATCCCTACATAAACTGCTCTCTGATCAAATTAGCTAAACAGATAACCTTCACCATTACCATAAAACGGTATTCGTTTACATCACGATCCTGAACAGCCACCGTTTCCAATGAGCGTCATTAACATACGAAATGATGCCACACATAAATTTGCAGAACATTTCTCCTTATAAACCATCATGGCTCAATATAGCATTCATGGCAGAGTAGTTCAATTATTTACCTACTATGCAAAGATTGCAAAGTCGAACCTCGACTGTACCAATGACTTTTTCCGGACTCAAGTACCGCACCTTGAGCTTTACGGTGAAAGAAAACATCGATAGGAAACTGGCATACAATTAAGAAGAACAGTAATGGACTCGTCACATGGCACCTAAATACATGTCTGGCGAAAAATCCTCTTGTTAAACTTCTGCTTATTCCGTGAACCCTTGTAAGGCGTGGGGTACTTACTATCGAATGCAGATCATGAATTTGTAGTCATGATCAAGGCACTGAAGCGCTATATTTTTCAAACAAGCCTGCACGTTTCGAAATATGAATTGAGGACTGAAATTAATTTGTTATTAGGTCTTTAACCTAAATGCCAAAGCTATTCGACTGTCAATATATTGATTTAGGAAATGGTATATTTAACAAGTTCAATGTACAATCTACCCGTATGTATATTTCATTAGCCAGCGAAGTACAAAGCCGTTTCCACCGGCTCTGCGTCAGCTTCTCAGCATTAATTAAGGCTTCTGTCACTTCTGTCTCAAGTCTCCGGCCGCCCACCCATTCTGTTAGTGCAAAATTATGTGCACGTGTGATACGTTCATTTAAATTCTGCCTTATCGTTGTGGCCTCTATGTATCGGCAGAGTATTTAAATATGTTCCTGTATTTAAGTCTTAAATGGAATGGATTGTACAATTTTCTTACGTCGAGTACTACTTATGCTTATGCATTTGCTATTTTTGTCTTTCATTATGAATAACATTTGTAGTAAATTGTTTATTTTTTTAAACATTACCCAGGAAGTTTACTAAGAAACGACATTTGGTGAGTCGCATTTTCACGTGTCGACTTTTGCTTAAATTTGGATGAGGCGTGAGTAAAGTAATTGTTTTAAAAACACAAGACTAAAACGCCTGTTTCATTATTTGTAGTAGGCACGATAGGTTAAAGCATAAAATTTACCTTCTTCAGTTTACACTTCCTCTGTACTAGAGTTAGATATATTCAAAACGATTTTTAAATTGAACAATAAAATACCGAGCCAATGCTACGCTTAGCATTATCGTCATTAGAATATCTCAAACGAGACTGAAGTATAGACTTTAGTGAATTTCTAGAGTATATTTTCGCGGAGTAGGTACGACTATTTGGTAAGTAGAAATAGAGTTAATTCATATTAAACTGCACGGTAGCCGTCAGTGCTAATAAGCCCCCTGGAGCCATCAGACACATCATTCGCGTACACAGCTTACAAAACATAGTTTGTAAACCAAACAATCAGAGACTTATGGGTAATATATATTGATACAAGAGTATTATTAGTCACAAATAAAAGGGAACTATGTTTGTATATCTATAATTACTAGACAGTGTAGCTTAGATGTGTCCAGGCTGTATTTTCTACACTATGTATCCACACGGAATCGGAAGTCGTTCACACTCCCACTGAGTTTTGTTACGCAATTTTATATCTTTTAATATCATCCAACGTTTTATTTGCTCTCGTAACGAGAGGTGTTTGTCGAGAACACATACATCACATAAGCAAGAAGTCTGAGGCTCCACAGAGAACAGGCGTTCTATTGCTTCTGCCTTCACTGTAAGGGACTCGTACTGTTATGTACATAATTTACTTAACAGACATTATTGGGGTGCCCTAATAAAATATTGCGTCGTAATGTGTTGTGAATAAAATTAAAGAAATTATTCTAATTTGTATTTTGCTTAGTCTCATGGCTAACAATGTCTGTGAAGATATGTTCACGTCATATCAAGATTGAAATAATTGACTCATTGTCTGATAAAATTTATTTTTGTGATGACCTTTCCTTGTCAACAGGTTAATGACCCGTATTTTATAAAACATGATACTTTTGTCTTACGTCAATATATTAAGATAGTACGTTAATTAATTAATTGCTGGTTTTCCTTTTGAAAATAATAACATTAATCTATCTATATACATAAATGCTTTACTTTGCAAATAAACTTAACTCATTGGTACTCCGGGCTTACCATTACATAGGTGAAGGAATTATTATTGATTAATTAGAATAAAATTGGTTAAATAGTGTAAAATATATCTCTTGCGGAAAGTGGGTGGGTGTTTGAGATTAAATAGTGTTTGATTTCATTAATTTTAACAAAGTTACAAACAAATATTATCATTATATAATATTAGTAGGAAGATAGATAGCTTAAAACAGGCTATATCTTATATTGATTAAATGGTTTGTCAGATGCGTGAGTACGAGTGGGACAGTTTGTCGCCGATAAACACAAGGATTTTGCGGAATTCTTATGCTTTATCTTATTTGCTAATCATTTCGTTAACAAATATGGTTAGTCAAATATTTTTTGTAGATAGCGCTTCCAGACTACCTACTAATTTAGATTGCACCGATAATGTCAATGTAATAATCATTACTTCCATTTTACAAACATTTGCACAAAAATATTGGCATCGATTGGTTCCAAACTCTACGAACTTGTACGAGCTATTGTCAAACTATGAGTCATATCATACAAATGCAACATGTACCTACATTAATTTCCTTTCTTGAAATTGGAATTTCACCGCATGTAAACTGAATACGAGATAGGGACTAATCCATTTCGTCATATATGCTCGTTGATTTCAATCATTGTTTTTTTTTTTTTTGTATTGTCTCTCGTAGCGTGAGTTCCGGGAACTTTTGCTACTTAACCGGTCAATGGCGAGACCTAGGCCTCCAGCCAGGGCAATCATTGTTATTGATTTGACGAAGGAGGAATGAGGAAGGTGGCTTAGCGTCTTCAAGACTCGCATTGAATATAAGTTATATCAATAACTGAAGTATGAATTTATATTGTCCTGCAGTGTCTTTGATGGTTATAAATAGATCCGCTAGTGGTAATAAATACATGTTGTAGATAACTAACTGTGATAAATCTCCACAGTATCTGATAAAGAAGCTTGTTTATCTCCAATGTACGTCACAACTAGCATTCATTATGAATCATTCATATTTAAGCCCGAGTATTTATCCGCTTTGAAAGTCCAATGGGCGGGTGATTTGAAAGTTTGGTTGCTAATGAGGAACTTAAATACTCGAGGATTTGCCAATATTCTATACAGTTTAACTGAGACTATTCCACATTATATTATATTGGGCATCAAATACATTCTTAGGGGTTCCATTTTTGCATTTGGATACTTCCTAATCTCCTTTTATTCATATCCCTCTATCAAATACTTGGAAAAAAATATGCACTGAAACTGATGGCAGAATGTCGTGTGATCAAGTGACCAAGATACTTGGTTGGTAATTTATTTATTTAAGCTATTATCTCGATTATGGTAATTAAATTAAAAACCGCCTTCTATTTACCTCCCAGCACATCGCAGTCAAGAGTTGCCATCAGCAGAACCAAGGGGATAGACAGTGGCCATAGTAGGTACCGCTGATGGTTTCAGTATACTAC
Organism: Drepana arcuata; assembly: GCA_016069955.1. Taxonomy (NCBI): domain Eukaryota; kingdom Metazoa; phylum Arthropoda; class Insecta; order Lepidoptera; family Drepanidae; genus Drepana; species Drepana arcuata. The sequence continues at coordinate 10,499 of JACCPG010003028.1, read as the reverse complement.
AAAGTTGGCAAAAAAAAACGCGCTTGGTGGTAACCGGTTACCAATATAGGAGCAAGCAATGCCAGATATATTGAGCATTACAATTACTGCTATATTAGTAGTTACGTATGATAGATTATCTATATAATGTTTCACTAAAAGTGAGGTATTATAAAGATATATAATGAATATTCGGGCTCAACTCATGGTCAACTCAAAATAATTTCAGTAAAACTAGAACTACGATGAAACCTAAAGCACAGAATACGCAAGCTTTAGAGGTTTTCTTCATGACATGAGAACCGGCGATTGAGTTCACTAGTTCCTTTAAGTAAGCAAGACATTAAATCACGGCATGACTAGAGGATACAAAATCTATCGACTCCACTCGAGGATCTAGCCGCTAATCTTGGTATTGCGTCGAAGATTCCCATGGAATCCATTTAAATTGCTTTATATCGATCTTGTCTACTTTAATTGGAATGATTTATGTTTGCGAATATATTTTTACTTGAATATTTACGCTCTCACGTGTCTGAGACGCACAATGGCCTATTCTGCTGTTTTATGAAACGATTAAAATATATAATATTACATATATATAATAATGATTTCAAGATTTCCCAGTTCAAATTTATTAACATGAAAGATAAGCATAATAAAATTTGTCTCTGTTAGAGTTATGAAACAATTGACATTAGATAAACAACGTTTTGTAAACATACTACACTCAGACATTTTTCCCGGTCTGAAAAAAGCCACAGGTTTGATTACTGATGTAAGGCTTTCTCTCTTTATTTTTGGAGGTACCTACATTCTATTTAAATAATTTGAGTTATGACATGTATCCTTGACTAGATTTTCCATAGAACAAGCGCTGCTTAGTTTAATACCAATTAAATTTGTATGACTGTGATAAAAACATCACTTATATTCGTAACATATCGCACACTATGATTTCCACCCCTGAATTACGTATTCCGACGTAAATATGTTTTTTTGTAGTCAGCATCACATTGATACTTTTGTATTTGACACTCATAGGTGTAGATAATGTGTGATTTGTCGGTATTGTTAGTTTGTACATGGACAAGAATATATCGAGTTTTGCAAGCGGTGTTGGCTAACGCGAAATAACTGGCAATTTATCTCTATGCCTGGTTTGGTATTACTGCGGGGAATAATACGTTATAACCAAATTTGTAACGCTAGTCGTATATATGCAATCATAGTTAGACGACCGTCTGGTCTAGTGGTTAGAGCTCCTGACTGCGAAACTTGAGGTCGCGGGTTCGAATCCCATTGAGGGCAGATATTTGTGTGATGAACACGAGCATTTGTACCTTAGTCCTGGATGTCCTATGTACATAGTACTATTCAATATATTTATATATATCGTTGACTAGTTACCATAGCACAAACTTTGCTTCATTTGGGACTAGGTCATTTGTGTGGAATTGTCCCAGGTATTTAATTTAATAGTTTCCTGCACACCAAAACTCGTCTCAAATCACAGATTGAATCCCCCACATTCATCCAAATATGCAGGTGTCCATGTGATGGCGAGACTGCTATCGTCTCACAGACACGACTAAGGTTTATCATTTTAAATATCTTCCCTAAAAAAGTATAAGCGAAAGAGGTATGCAAGTCTAGAGAGAAATCGGCGTGATGATATGATATAAGAAATACTAATGAACTCGTTAGTATATAAATAAATAGAGTGGACGACCGGAGAACCGAGTTTACATACGGTTTCTAAATTTTTCTCATGATGTTTTCTTCTACCGTAAAGCTTGTGGTGTGATGTATAACTAATGAGAAAATTCATAGGTATAGAGTAGACTACCAGGCTTTGAAGCTGCACATTTCTACAGATGACTACTTAAGCCACGCTCTCAGAGCTTGCTAAGAAATTACCGCCTCTGTGGTATTGATAAGAAAATTAATGATAGTACCGATATGAATAAGGTTTAAAATAAGATAATATGAATAAGGTTTAAAATAAGATAATATGAATAAGGTTTAAAATAAGATAAGCGTCGTCTTAAGCTATCTAATATAATTCCGTATATATATTATCGATTTTGATTTACTCGTACCGACAGTGTCTGATAGTTTTAAAACTCACTGGAATTTATATCAGAATGATCGTATTGATTAATGGACTTCCGTTTCGTACCAGATATAAGATCATTCGATTTTCGATCAATAAAGTTGCATAGTGTGATGTTATTCAAGTTTAGAATACACCTTTTAATATAGTATCTCTATATCTTTATCTATACCTTTGCCCACAATCATGTCACCGAAGGGTTAATCTGAGGCACTTCACACCGGAGATTTAGATGCACATATATCGGCAGATTATTAATAATAATATATTTGAACTTGTTTAAGAAAAAACATTTGAGGAAATAGAGTGGTTCAAACAAAAGCATTCGCCTCTTCTTATCCGAATCAGTGATCAGTATGAAATGTATGTACCCTTATTGGAAAAAAAATCTGTGAAACCGTCAATTGCTTTAACAAAAATACTCATTCTGGTAACAATTGCCTGAAGGCATTCTAAATGTGTTAATTTCCTATAACTAATTTACAAAATGAAATTCTTTACGTACTATAAAACTCATTAGACTATCATGATGACGTGCTGGTTACTGTCAAATAAATATGAATCCCACTTCTGTAAGCAAGCAGGCACTGGCCATTTATTCATTTTAATTGCGCACGCGCTTTGGATAACCATCTCCTGCACAGGTGCGTTCCATCAAGAATAATTTACAGGCAAAATATATACTACTAGACATGTCTTAAAATACTGGAATTATTTAATTGAGTATCTAATTTTACGACGTCCTGTGCCCTTGAGGTCAGAACTGCAGCTGGAATGACAACTGAAGGTGGCGCTTAAATTACTAACGGTAGAAGATTTTTCCATACCATTAGGTACTAGGAAATTAACAAGTAAACAAATATTTGATTAATTGACCGCAATCAAAAAGGCAAGTATGAAGGTGTTCAATGATCGAACGGCATCAAATTATCACGCTTTGATATGTATCTTGCGCCGTAGGTATATGACAATGATAACAGTCAAATTTGCCAACTAATTCATAAAAACAACAGAGATTTTTGAAATTACTTTTTTTAATTTAAAACAGGATGTGTTCATACATCTTACATGATTTTATTCTAATGACTTAAAAAATGCTTTCTTTTACAGAGTTGCTTGCTTACACGATAATAAAACATACAGACATATGAGAATGACATATAGAGACTTTCATCAAACTGAGAGGAATGCTATTTACTCCGAAGAAAGAAAACTGAAGAATGATACAAGATAAATGTAAGAAGAATATTCGACCTGAGAAGCGAAGAACTCGCTCCATGCACGGGCAATGGCACTGGAAGAATTCACGGGTTTTATTTATAGTCCCGTGGTCTCTTAGTGGCATCACTGGTGCTGGGCGATACGCCTTAATAAGTTGAGAACAGTGAAAAACAAGAAAGAAGAATGCGAAGAAGACGCACATTAAAAAAAAACAGATATATTGTAAGATATTGTGTTTATAGTATAAGCTTTAGAAGATTATTAGATGACTTATATTTCAGTCTTGTTAAAAAATAAGAAATGTGACTGGAATCTTAACTTTTTGTACATGTTTCAATAATATCCACACGTCTTCCCACAAGAGTCTTCTTTTTTCTTTCTACTTTTCGTCAGATATAATTTAGTCAGATATAATTTAGGTGCTAACGAAACAGATGTCGAATCCGTCGGCGTAGCTCAAGCACGACTATACCGACACGCCTTTGAATTTCTTCTCAAATACATGCAGGTTACATGTCGATTTTATGTTCACCCTAAACTCGTGGTGGGACTAATCACTGTACTTAAGTTCAGAAAAAGTAATTGATAGAGTCGGGATTCGAACTTGCAATCTTTGTGCTGCAGGCAACTACTCGAACCACTCATTCACCACGGCTATTTCTTAACTTGTTTAAATAATTATAAAATATTCCTTAATTTCTTTTAAAATTGTTGTTTCATTCAATGTATCTTCTAATCCCTTGGCGCTACAATAACGGGTGAGTTTTTCTATCAACATACATTTTTATTTCGTTTGAATGGTGTGTAATAAAATACCAAAGCAAATAATACTTAAGTAGCGTTAAAACATATGCATGTTCACTCTCAAAGTATCTGCAGCACAATAAAACATTGTAATGATTTTATTCTCGGGAAAGTTCTATTACAGCGTGCATTCAGCGGCGTTAAGCCATGGTCCAAATCATAAACGGTTAACAAAAAATAACGGTTTACGTGTTCTTAATTCAAATAATTTCGCAATTAAAATGCTTAATGTAAAAAATAAGTTTTTCCTGTTGTTAATGTACTTAATTTATAGTTGTAGAGAAAAATATATCATTTTTTAAAAATGCTTTTGTGCCGGATAAGAGATTTCAAGAATATCGTGGTTTTCTATGACACAAGAAGTGCAGTGGTTTTTCAAGTAGAAAATGCCAAAAACCTTGATATATTTATTAAAAGATGAACAACTATTAGTCCATATTGGTTGGGCTTCTAGAAGCACAACACAAATTAAGATTAGAGTAAAAGAATTCACGTAAAACGCATTATTGTGCTTATCTTAAATATTTTATTTTATAATTTTTATGTGTTGACTTTTGATTTATTTTGATCGTTTAGATATATGCAGAACGTTTCAAACATATCAACATGGACAGATACCCTGCACTTTGCATCGATCGATCGACCAACCAAGATGGTGGAACACCTCGTTACTCAAAAAAGGCGAACATTTATGAAGTAACTGATTCATTTGAATAAATCGAACGAGTCTAGACAAAGGTCTGCTCTTGTGAGGAAATCATTGTAATTATATGTTTATTAATATAGCTCTACCCCGTGGTTGCACCCTCTTAAAATATTTTTTTGGGATAAAACATTTCCTATTTTCACTGTATGTATAATTAGTTAGATGACAGCTAATTAATTTATCTCAAAGCTAATGAATTTTGCGTGGAAGAGGAACAAACATCTTCACAAAGTTTCGTATTTATAATACGATTGGGATAAAAAGTTAATCGCCCGCCGTTCGTGCCTTGTACCACCAATAATGGCTGCGGTCTACACAGATTTCTTCAATTATATAGCCGCAGCCGTGTCCCAGAATCGGCTCACGTCTCTAGAAAGCCGGTTATGATGCGATCGTCTTTTTGTTAACTCTATATATTGCTCCGTTTTTGTGTAAAGTAATAGTGGCGATGAATACATTGTAGACCATTCATTGTTGTTTGTGGTAATTGGTTCAACTGGAAATGAATATTTTGATAGGAAAGTGCTCAGATATAAATAACTACACATTTTCATTGACAACCTGCTACAGGTATTACTTGCTTACAGGCAATCCTAGATTGTCATCACTAAATTGTTACAACGTAACTTTAGTTAGTACGATGAGATTAATTTACTTAAAACGTTTTTTTTAATAGCTAAATATACGTGCTGTATTTTTTGCTGTATATTTTGAAGCCATTTGAAATCTCATTCACCCCAAAATTCAATTATGAAATAACTCTTTTAATATTTTGCAATTGATAATTATACATTCTATGAAAATTTTACGTCCAATGGAAATGAATAGTGAAAAAATCTTATATGAAAAACATTGCCATTGAAATGGATACTTATTTATTTGTACATAATTCAATGTTATTTAATTAAATCAAAAACGAACGCATAAATTGTAAATTAGGTACTTGTAGGTTTCTGCTCGAGAGTGTTGCGATATGGGTGTTGCAAGTGTCTTTATCTTGCTTACCATCAAGCGGGCTGCATGCTTAGTTGCCACCTTTGTGGTATATAAGAAAAGGTGCCATTTTTTATTTACGATTATGAGGTGGCAAGCACCTATTGCTAACAATATATTATAAAAACTGTTGAATTGAAATAGTTTCAGGTCGAATAGTTCAATTTGTACCGTTCGTCATTCTCCAAGTGGCAAAAATACAGTTTTTATGACAGTTTCTTTGACAATTTACAATCCATTATTTTTTTGTTACAGAGAAATCGAAACGAAAAGAAATCGTACTCCAGAATTGTCACGGCGATACTCAAGAGAACGTTAACGTAACTAGCTACTAAGCTAGCTGACTTTCGAATCGGATATAAGTCCGGATTATTAGCCTAAGTTTATACTCAAGTCATCTATGTCCGTAAGGATTGAGGAGCCACTTTTTATGAAATCAAAATACTTATTTAGTATTGGCGAGCGTGAATTTCCATGACAGTGTACTACTTTGCTTCTTTTGAAAAATCCTTACATAATTTTACTGCTTCAATTCACAGTATTACACCTGGATGCTTGCGTTGGTAAGTTCGAGGCACCATTCGAAGGGATCAATACGCTGTTTAAGGCTCGTCACATTGTGTGCTTTATTTGGCGATCCCTCGGGACGCTCTGCCGGGAATACAGCGGCATATCAGGGTAGGGAAGTACCATATTTTGGAGAGAGAATTTGCACTGACTTCTATATGTGCCGGAAGCCCTACGTGGCTCGGTTTTTAATACATATTGGACGAGTATAAAGTAGCTGTCGATGTCTATCGAAGGCGTATATATGTTTGTTAATCTGTACTTATGATTGTATGAGGTTTTTGTCGCAAATAAGCGGTCCGCTTGATGGTAACCGGTTACCGCCTATGGGTGCTTGCAACACCAGGGGTATCGCTCGCGAGCTGCCAACCCTGTAGAAATCTTTTCTCGCCGCTCCCAAAGAAATCCATGCTGTTCTCTCCATGGAAAACCTCAACAGGGAGTTCCATAGCTTGAGCGATATTGGTCATCTTTATACATTTCAGAGCTGGGCTCTTGTCGGCGTGTTTGATGCAGTTCCTTCCATTTACCTCAAGCGCAATTAGCGCAATTTATTTGACCTCCCTATACGTCATGATAGACACTCTATCTTTGATTCGACTCCTATATGTCAATCTTGGTCTTCTTCGACTTCTCCTCCCTTGATTATTTGACTCTTTGAGCACTTATGAAAATATGAGAAATGTATTATAGATGAAGGACAAAAACGTAAGTATTTCTCCAAGTTCAAATGTGATCTCTATACTGGAATTTATCAATATTACTACAACGAGAAACTGTAGGAGATTGACAGATTCTTACGTACTGGTAGTAGGCTTAACATAAATAAAATATTGATTTTAAATAATGAATGATTATCAATATTATACAACTATCTACAGCCTGTATATAACTTAAGTAGCGGAAGGCACCCCGCGGGTACCTATCGGCCAATTAGCATACAACGAGGCTAATAGCGACGAGATATAGAGAGGTAAGGCGACGCCGAGGCATGGACTAGGACACAATCCGTTCTCCTCATTACATAGTGAATTATTAATATGAAGTTTCTTATAAGCGGAATCATTGTTCTGTCTATGAGCTTTATGGTGATTTTACGACTATCACAAACTTAGTTTAAAAAATGTACGGCAATAGGTACATAGTTTCTCAAATAATACATTTAATGTAATTTTTTTTTAATAAATAATGTATATCGCCTCTACTTAATCTAGTTCCATGCTTCAGTCTAAAAAGGTAATGATTTCATCATCCGGATAAAAGTTATAAATAATCACATCATTACGCTGAGTCCCTCACGGGCTAGCGCGGGGAAGTGCACCAGATCACTCGATACGCACAGAGCTTTTTGCTTCATAGATATTCATCACATTTATAAATGGATATATGATAGGAATCCCGACTGTGCCAATGAGTTTTTCTGAACTTAAGTACAGTGATTAGTCACACCAGGAGCTTTATGTAAACATTGAGAGGAAAAGAAAATTCGTGCTTGTGTAATCTCTAGCACCTAAAAATATATGTATCTCTGGCTGTGTGGGTACTACCTATATACTTCTGCTTACCCCTTCGGGGACCCTCGTGTGAAGGCGTGAGTGTTTATTATTCATTTATAAATTGTTAAGGATAAGCTAACTGATCGGTGATTGACGAATGCCCAGAAGTCTATAGGTACTCAAGATTTGCCAATGTTCAATGGAACACAGCATGCTAGGTGTTAAATTAACAGACCACAGTCAGAATACCACACTGCGTTCCAAAACCAAAACCACACTCGTAGCTCATAAGGCCGCCAAACTGGAGTGGGAATGGCCGGTCACGTTTGCCGTTTGCCGATCAACACATCTGTGGTCTGGCCAACACTAGCACTGGACAGAAACACTTGGAAATCATGGGAGGAGGACTTAGCCCAGCAGTACGAGGCTAACAATAATATTAATAAGTTATAAGGAGATCCAGGGGCAGAGCTTTTTTAATTGTTGTGCTAAGCACTGCAATATAATCGCTTGCTGTTCTCCCTGATCCATTCGTAGAAAAACGCAACGTCGGTGTAAACAATAATTTGAGATGAAATTTTAGGTATCTTGTACGATACTATGCCAATTTGAATGAAGTTCCTGATGACCAAAGCGCTGCCGGAGTCGCCCCTGTGAAGGCATTCACGAAATTATTAATTTAATTAGAAATAAAAGATTAAATACATACATACATACATATCATCACGCCAAGTCCCTAACGGGGTAGGCAGAGAGTATAGAGCGCCAGTTCTCTCTAGACTTACATACCTCTTTCGCTTCGTCCACATTCATCAGTCTCTTCATACATGCTCGTCGGTTTCGAGTACTCTTAACGTTCCCGTCCTTCAGAGTCCGATCTATTTGTTCCAGGTAGTTGGAACGTGGCCTTCCTCTGCCTCTTCTTGCACACACTTTTGCTTTGTATATCTGTTTCGTCAATCTTTCTTCACTCATCCTTTCTATGTGTCCAAACCAACGTAACATGCCTTCTTCATCTTTACAATCACGCCCTCATTCACGCCAGTTGATTTGCAAATCTCTTCATTGCGGATTCGATCTAATATCGTGACGCCGCACATTTTCCAAAGAGATCGCATCTCGACTGCATTCAAGCTATTTTCATACTTCCTCTGACATACCCAGGATTCGCTGCCATACAATAAGGTAGGTACCAATATCGCGTTGTGGACAGCAACTCATATATCAATAAAAGATTAAATGATATCGGATTGTTATTGATTTAAAATCGGTTCTGCAAAAGAAAAGCAAGAAAGTAAAAGGTGTGAAGGAAGGCGTGATTGTAAAAATGAACAAATACATGTAAATAAGTTTCACAAAACAGATATACGTACAATGGTAAAGTCTGAAAGGCAGTGGAAGAATACATTCATGCAAATGACCTCAAATGAATCGAACAGTAATAATAAGTCAAGAATACTAGCAATTGGTGAGCTTGTATCAAGAGACTGATGAATGCAGATGAACCGAAATAGGTCTAAGTCTATAGACTGGCAGTAGATTCTCTTTGCTTACCCCGTAAGGGACTCCATGATAAGTGTGAGAGAGAGAGAGACAATTATTTCACAAAATCTTTTCGCTTAGATATTAGGCTTGGGTAAATATATATGTGAGAACGAAACTTACATTGATACAGTGTCATTTTTTCTATCATTGCTCGCACAGAAAGTGCCAGGCCCCAGATTCCCTATAATTTTCGCACAGTCCTTATTCTTCATCATATTTTGAGTAATATACCTCAGCTTGTCACTTGTCTTTTTATTCACTTCCTGTAAAATACAAAAGCTATGGACTGAAAAGGCAAGGCATATGTTTGTACACAAAATGTAACTGATTAACAACGGATGGGACTTTAATTAAAACCATGACTTCACTCGTGTCACCTCTTATTAATGAACCTGGATTTTAACAAAGCTGAAAAGTTATTGACATGAGCGTGTACTATATTAACTATACAACTATATTCATACTTTTACATAGAAAGAATTACTTATAACATAAAGAAATAAATCAATTACACGACGCATTAAAAAATAAGATTCCTTGTTCCTCACACAAATATCATCTATCATCAATGGTTATTTAATCCGTCTGACCATCAGCTCCGCAGACAAGACCACCGAACACTCGACTAGCGGGCCCACTCTCTCACTTTCTTTCACTTCAACCATCATGATTGAAGCAAGATGTATTAGTTAAGTAACGATCGACTTACGTCTACAAGTCCCCATCCCGCCACCTGCGCCGTCTCACTAAAGGGAGGATTCTTCAAAATCGATATCCTCTTCACATTTTGCGAGAAGTTCAATCGAGTATTCAGCCTGACCAATCCAATGTCATACTGCGCCTGAGTCGGCTCATGCCTATGGTGTATGGTGTAAGAACGCGCAGTTGAAGCTATGCCCGTGTGTTTACGTTCGTGTCCAACGTATGCTGCTATATTGCACGCTTCTAAGCAGTAGATGCAATGCGCTGCGGTCATCAGTATCTCCTGGTTTAATATTGATGCGCCGCAAATCCAAGAAACGTGTGTGAATGTTTCCGTCTTACAGATAATCGATATGAACGCTGAATGGGG
>JACCPG010003025.1:0-18651 GCA_016069955.1 Drepana arcuata | reverse complement strand
TTGCCATCTAATTATTGTTTTCCCATAACCCATTTATAGAATAAAAAAATATGACACCTGTGTATTTTATCAGATACTACACTTTGATCTTAGCCAAAAGGCCGAGAAGCGAACGGCGATGGACTCGCCATCTGTCACGTTGGCACCTAACCTCTGGCGGAAATAGGGTGTGTGGGTATTACCTATACACCTCTGCCTACCCCTTCGGGGACCCTTGTGGGAAGGCGTGAGGATATATTATTATTATTTATTTTATCATATGAACCTTTGCCTATAGTTTTGAGGGTTTTTGTTAGGTATGTAGAAGCATATATTTATCATCAGTGGAACCATAATGTCCATATAATCAAATTTTATTTGAGTCGAGCTAGTGCTCTCTTATATACAAAATATCAATAATGAAGCTACATATTATGTAGAATGCTTTTCACATACCCACCTAGGTTCACAGAGACAATTAATTCAATTAAAGTCACATCTTATATCCTAACACCTTCCCACAATAGTTAGTACCCACAAAGTATGAAGTCTAGGTAAACCTAGACTTAAATGATTAAAACTAGATTAAAATGGTTCACAAAAAGTTGTGTGAAAATTGGTTAGCTGCATACCTTACTATTCATGTGGCATTCACTCATGATTATTCTTTCATTTTCCTTGTTTAACATTAACAATGCAACATTGCGATATAATTTTACAGGGTATTTAATGTTCTACTATTTTTGCTACATAAAATTTACAACACAATTTGCTTGTTGTCAAGAAATTAATTATTAATTAAAATCTCTTTTTGTGTTGCAAAAAATGCAACAGAAAAGCCATGCTGTCCGAGTGGTTCGAGTAGTTGCCTTCGACACTAAGATCGCAAGTTTTAATCCCGACTGTACCAATGAGTTTTTCTGAACTTAAGTACAGATTAGTCACACCACGAGCTTCACGGTGAAAGAAAACGTCGAGAGGAAACGTGCACTGTACCAATGAGTTTTTCTGAACTTAAATACAGATTAGTCACACTACGAGCTTCACGGTGAAAGAAAACGTCGAGAGGAAACGTGCATACGTCTGAGAAGCAATTCAAAGGCATGTATAGTCGTGCTTGAGTAACCGCGATGGACTCGCCATCTGTCACGTTGGCACCTAAACTATAACTCCAGCGGAAAGTGGGTGTGTGGGTACTACCTATACACCTTTGCCTTCCCCTTTGGGGACCTTTGTGGGAAGGCGTGGGGATATTTTTACATTTCTTAGTAAACAGTTTCGAGCTCGTACAGCTCAAAACTTTTAACTCTACTCACCTTTGTGAGCATGCTTGTATGTTGCTAGGTTTGCAGACAATCCCTCAATGAATATTTGGTTTGGAACCCTGGCGAAACATTGCAGAGTCCCTAACAGGCAAAGAAGAGCGCCAGTTTTCTGTAGACCTCTTTTTACAGCGGTTGATTAGTTCGAAGCTATTTCTGTCGAGATTGATCATGGCACGTTTCTTCATATGCAGAAAGTTTTCTATTGTACTAAAGAGTCCACTAAAGAGTTCGATAAACAGATAATAAAGAAACTCATTAGACTAGACAGTATACTATAAGCGCTATAGACGCTTATAGTTCCACTGACCTTAATCAAACTATGCATTAATAAAAAAATCTTGAAGTAATCTAGTCATCTCTCGATACTACTTAATGGTTCCATCCACCTTTCATAGCACGTACCTAGTTAGCGTACATATTAATTAACGTTCGTTAATTGAGTCATGACATGCACGAACTAGCCCCTACAGGGGCTTATACCGTAAATTACCCTATTAATAAGGAATTATGATTATTAATGATTTGGCGAAAGGAAGGAGAAACATCCCTTCACGCATTAGAAGCTGTATTGATAGTGTCATCCTTAAGTAAAATGATTAGCAACCAAAGAAGTCATACATTAACCCTGGCCGCAAGCCGATCTATAAAAAGTCTCCACACGCGTCGTGATAAACACACACAAAAAATTAAAACATAATAAATACTTACCTTAATTACTTACGTGCATTAGTAACTCGATTATTTTCAGCTCGCGTGCTTCAGATCTTAACCAAAGGTAAATAACCTCAAATCCGTACAGCTCTTTCTATTCATAAAATAAGTACTTTCATTTTAGGCGCTAATTATAAAACTCAACTAGTCCATCCTTAAACATTACGGGAGCGTTCGCCTGACACAAATACAGATGGTATGTTAGTGTCCATGCACACTACTTAGTGCTACAACCACTTACACAAGTGGTATAGCAAAAGGTGGTCTGGTGGATTTGGGTTACTTGGAAGCTTATTCAAATATGTAAATGTAATTAATTGGCATTATAGAAGTAATATATCTTTAATTTTATCTAATAGTCTTTTATTTTTTGCTTAATTACCCATAATACACTACGTTACACGTATTTTACCGTTACATGTAATTTTTTTCTTAACTTATTTTATTCCCTAGGAAAATTATATTATAGAATATATCCGGGTTTTCCGAGTTAAGGAAAGTGCAACAGACTTCCGCATACCTAGTGAAACGTGAAAACTTAGTCATTTTTGCGTCATACTATCACTACCTGGCGTATCGCGCGGACACTCCCTAATGAGAGTGGCAATAGACAAGGGGATTGATTAGACAGAGCCGTGGTGGCCGAGTTGTTCGAGTAGTTGCCTGCAACACAAAGATTGCAAGCTAGAGAATCTTTAATGTACCAATGTGTTTTTAGTACAGTGACTTGTCATTCCACGAACTTTTACGGTGTAGGAAAACATCAAGAGGAAACCTGCATACGTTTGTGCAGAAATTCAAAGGCGTATGCATAGTCGTGAGTAACGGCGATGGACTCGCCACCTGTCCACCATCGCCATCACCATGAAAGTGGGTGTGTGGGTACTAAATATGTATAGTAAGTGCCCACTTTCAGGTTTCAGAGGTGTAACCTCTGCCTAACCCCTTCGGGGACGGTTGTGAGAAGACGTCAGGAAAAAACCTATTTTTCAATAATGAGTGTAACTTATACATTTAATTTTATTTGGTCTGCGACTGCTACACATTTTTTGCACAACCAGCAGCGTTGTCAGAATTATCAATAATAACATTAACTTCTTTAGTCATGTTTTCAAAGAACATTGCAATTTAACGCTACTCACGTGAAGATTTACATCGTATAAAATACACTCGATATTATCCGATATTGCCAACTACGATCTTCCTATATGTTTTTTTGGCTATATTCCAGTTCGAAGTGCCATGTCAGAAATTGACGTCGCGTATTACTTGACATTGTTTGATGTTTCATTGAGTATAATTAATGTAATGTAAAAATAGTAGCCCAAGAAAAATATGAGTAAACTCGTTTTTCGTCAGCTGAGCTGCCCGTGTTGCCTTTTAGTGTATTCACGAATAGGATTTCACCGAAAAAGAGAATTCGAAATCTACATTACGCGACTTCTTAAACTACTCGGCGGTCAAGTATAGATGCAAAAAGTAAGCAAGCAGTAGAATGCTGTGGGAAGACTCGTAGCAGTGGAACATCTTACTTAATATTATAAATGTGAATGTAAGTTTGTTTGTTACGCTTTCACGTAAAAACTACTTAAGAGATCACTATAAAACTTTGTACACATATTCTTGGAGGTATTAGAAGAAACGTAGGATACTTTTTATTGAAAAAAAATTTTTTTTACGAAAGATAAAAAAGCCGTCCACGCCGACGAAGTCGCGTGCACAGCTAGTTAAGAAATAAAATATTCAAAAGACTAGAAAGCTGTCTACAGCATCATGGAGTTTCATTAGTTTGATCACGCGTGCATGACCGATTTCATGTAGTGTAGGTACATCATAGTCTCAAGAAACATAAGCTTATCATTAAACAACCATTCACTTTACAATTTTATATGCTCTCCAAAGAACTGTGTTCAGTTACATGTTTGTATAAAAATTTTACATTGAATGTCATTAGATGACTAGAATTTATAGTTCAATAATATATGCGCATTGTAATAGTATGTATTTAATTATATTCAATAGTATGTTAAATTTTATTTATTATTGCCAATGAAGATTAGAAACGTGGAAGGCCAAGATGAAGATGGCGGGACGAACTGGACATGCGCAATTGGTAGAAAGATAGTAGGGAGGCCTTAGCCCAGCAGTGGGACATGGATGGCTATAAATAAATAAAGAAGATTAATGAATCGTGCACAGTCCTATACTTACTAGATGAATTGCATGAGCAACGATCAATCGACAATGCTCTCATAGACTGGTTCTTTTATTCATTAAAGGTATGCCCATAGCTCAGGATTAAATTAAATTCCTGTTCGGTCTGCGTCGCGTGAGCGATACCCCTGGTGTTGCAAGCTTTCATCATGCGGCGGTAACCGCTTACCATCAGTCGGACCGCATGCTTGTTTTACACCCTTGTGGTATAAAAAAAACTTAAACGACTATATGGATGACGTTTGCCCTTCAGTTTCCGTTTCCGTGCATCACTTACGTACGTACGTCCATTATGAGTTTTGCGACGATAGTCTTCACTGCGTTGGTAGCGATTTGACAGTACATAAATGTCGAAGATATATAGAAATTAGTATAGTTGTATGTACTTTCGTAGTGCTGCAATTGCCTTCATAAAAATTCCACAAATTGTATACCTACTTAAAGTAGCTATATCTCCTTCATACATATTGGGTTATGTATGTTAAATACAGTATAGTAGTATGACGTTTTTCAACGGACCGATTCAAGCAAGAAGCCGGAGTGAATCAACGATCTGAGCGTGTGTGTGTACATAAATATTTCGATTCCTGAATTCGCTGTTTCCAGAAAACCCCCGGCTTCGTCATTTTATACAAACTGCGCTAATATAATTTTCGGAACGGATTATGCAGAAATAATCTTATTTTTAGTCCATTTATGATTAAAGATAATATGCAAGTTGAGTAAGCAGAATGGAATTGTGTTCTATTTCTAGTATACTTCGGTACAAAGCACTAGGTTCTTTGCCAAATTATAGTTTTACGACAAAAATATGCAGAACTGCGTCATCTCTGACTTGTTTATGTTTAAACCCAGATAGACAAACGGCCGCCTTGCCAATAACTGTACTACGTAAGTAGTTTAAGTGACAAATGATTTGAGTAAAAAGTTTGTCGAAAATTATGATCCTATGACTCATACGTATGTATAGCTCACCGGCTATTTTAAAATGCTCCAATCGAAGAAGAGAATTAGGCTTAAGAATGTTTATAGTAAGTAAGTAGATATATGTATTATAACTTTTTATAGGAAGCTAAATTATTGCTAAGCGACGAATTTGACGTCTGACATTTAGCTTCTGTGAAACAATCGCGCCAATTCCCATGTTAAGTGTGAATTAAGCGAGGCATGGACTGAAGGACAATACATGTCGTTAACTTGTGGAACATTTGAGTTCAGCAAAAGTCAGCGACCTCCTTTAAAAGCAACTCGCAAATCAAATACACTTATGTATGCACACCAAAAATCTGCATATGGTCTGCAAACGTGACTGAAACCAATTGCAGACGATAAATACACAATGGTAGCTGATGGATGACCGAGTTACTAACAAGGTTCTTGTTTTGCAAATTGCGCGCAAACATCTCTACGGGTACATAGTGGTAATACAAGCATGTATGTGCCTACATAGAAGATGTTATTGGCCAAAATCAATAATCGGCTATGTACTTAACTGTAAGTCGATTTTAGTGATTTCGAGATTTCAAGGAAGATGAAAGAAAGTAATACGTAATTAGAGCACGTGCAATTTAAAATAGTTGTATAGATTTTTATAATTTAAATGACATGGCATTAGAAATATGTACCTTAATTCATAACTGAAGTTATTATTATTATTATATTACCTCCTGATATGATAAAAAGCACCGGTACTCGTTGACCTCGTTGACTCGTTGACTCTCTTGGCAAGAGAATTAGTTGATCGATCAAACTGTCGAGACAAAGTGGCTGGATGTAACCAAATCGGTTCAAAATAATTTTATGTTCCAGTTTCTCCCAAATGATCAGACATGTAGAAGTACCCATACTAAACACTTGTTCAGATAATTGAATTACTCAGCTCAATTGTGAAGAATCTTTGAATAAACTCTCACATGTAAATGAAATAGTATACAAAAAAATGCCTTAATCAAGCATTATGTATTTGATGATCTTTGTTTACAAGGACATTCCTGTTAAGATTAGCCATGATCGGTTTTTGAAATGGACTCGTAGGCAAGTGCGAATAGTTAATTGGAGGTTATTCAACTGGTGAGTGGACAAAAATAGCGCGATCGGTGCGTCCTCGCCTGCCACGCTGTGTCCGCCGCGGCTCGCTTGATGACGAGCGACTCGGGACCGGCCGACTGCTTCCGGGACACACGCCTTAACATACTACGCAATCGTCCAAATTGCTTCATGTGATTCCCTACGAGACTTACCAAAGCGATTGCCTTGGGGACAGTGCTTTATGTCATCGAAAATAATACGATAGTTTGATCATAAAATAATAACTGGTAATCGATATGATCTCGTGTATTGTAAATGTGTACGTGTGGCTGCAATTGTTGATTTATCGGCGATAAAACGAATGTTGGTAGTTTCTATGACGTCAAGATTCAGATGTATAGATGTTGTATTGAGTTTATGGTGGTACTGCGTGCCGGTCGGAGACGGTGCGGGCGATGCGGCGCAGGCGGCAGGCGCGCCCGCGTATCGCGATATTTATAGAGGCGCCGAAACGCCGGCCCCGCACTATCCCACATGTTAATTGGCTACTTGCGTCGGATTTTTTCTGGACGTGACCGTTCACGCGACGCCAATGCCATCGAAGAGGTCGCGCTTCCGACCGACAAACATTGACACCTGATAACTGGCCTAGATACAGCATCGGTTAACGCAACCAAGGACGCTGTCAGAACATGCGCAGCTCTCGAACGTGAAAATAAACTTGATGACAGGTCAAGACCCCGACAACATATTGCCGACGAGAATGTCGGCTGATCCTTCCTGCTACCTGGTACGCAAAATACATTGAAGTTATGGAAATGTATACGTAAAAAGCTTTGGTATAAGCTTGCATATTAGCTTGCATTTTCAATAATTGTCGTGGATGACGTAAACAGAATTGAATTGCTTCATCTTAGACCTGACCCAAGAACCCCAAAGCAAGTTTTATTGGAAATACGTTACGTACGTTACGTAGTTACGCCAACTTGGGTACAGTACAATGGTATTTCTAAAAGGCTAGTATTTATTAAACTGATTAAATAATACATATGCCGCGGAGCTTATTTGGAATAAATGAATTGTTATATCTACCTATTATTACTATAAGAAACGTGCAATAAATTAAACATGCCTAAATTTACAGCGAGGTGAACCACTTTGTCAACACGCAAATCATCACCTAAATATAAGTACTTGTAATGGTTTAAATTTGACGTTAAAATTTCGAAAGTTTATAAGTAGGTATACCTTTTAATCAGCTTAGTATGTTAATAATTTTAGCAATTATTTACACGCATTATGTTACTCCTAAACCCCGATGGCTCTATTCCAACACAGGAATATTAATCAACCCACGGATTGGCCTAAACCTAGTCTCGGATTTTTGGCCTTCGCGCTAGTTCAACTAGATATGAACATCAAGCAAGGAAATTAGGATATGAGAAGCCATTATGTTCTATTATTATCAGTCGATTTAACACCCCTCTGGCTTTCTAACTTCTAAGTATCGTATCGAAAGGGGAGCTTATAATTCGAGATGGTATTTGATTCAGTGGTTAAGGTACTTGCCTTTATAGATATACATATTATCTCTTATTCAAAATATTATATCATTACCATTGAACTGCGGGTAAAGGTTGGAGTACAGCTGATTTTTTATTAAATCTAGAAGGGTGCATGTCAATTCGTTTAGATGCATGTTTATGATTGCTAAATACCAACAATAGATATTGTAATGTTAAAATCTATTGTCACAATATCCACACAATGGGCTAGTTTATAAATAAATTTCTCTAAGAACTGCTTAGTATTCTTAAGCCACCGAGGCATGGATCCATGATACGATACAGCTCGCGATATTCTGTCAGGCCATTTGTCATTCACGAGGAATGGCCCAGTTTATAAATTTTTCTTTCTATATAGTGACCCAATAGACAACGAAACATATTATTTTGAGGATAGAATACACATCAGAATGGTTCAAATTTGAATAGGACTGTTGTATAAATTGTGTCCCCGGCCAGATTTAATTAGTTAGGTAAGATATTACTATTAAGACAAATACAAAATATGATGAATCCAAAAATATTCTGATTTGAGAAATTTCATTGTAAGTACTCAACTTAAAAGTGGTGCTATGAGAATTTAATGATGTAAAGAATTTGTTGACATGGTGTTTATGGGTTTCGTAAAAGTATCAAATATAGTCTATTTAGGCAAACAAATTTAATAGAGCTTTGAGTTGGGAAAAAGTATTTAAGAAATTAATTGTCAGGACATACGTCATTTAGATATTAACACATGACGGAATCTGCGGCAAATTTTACGGCTCCTCCGGTTCGGCCTTTTAATTCCCAATCCCGAAACAAATGCCTTCTTATTTGTGTTGCGAAATAGGAAATACCATTTACGTTTTTCCTTGTAGCAAATCCATTCTGGCTGGTGACTTTATTTAATATATATATATATATATTATATTTAGTAGACTTTATTTAGTCTGTTAATTTAAACGCATTTTTTCCGTTTTCAACTACTTATACTGTGTAAAATTTTCTGAGGTAGAGGCACGGAGTTATGCACGAAATGCGGCATTGAAATACATATTAATTTGGGACACAAGAATTATTTGACGCATGGAAGTAGCCCAATATCATGTGTCCGATTGCTAGATAAAATAGATTTAAATGTTTTGGTTTTTTGTCTTTAGAATGTTTGTTGTTTGAACGTAATACTCCTCCAATTTCGACCGTCATTGTTGGCACTTTACGTTAGCGATTTGTCAAAGTCATTTGAGTCTTCCCGTTTCTTTAGATAACAACGATACTTATAGTGGCCAGATATAATGATACAATTTCCTTGGCTTTGGTGTTCTGAAATAGCTTCGTAATCGCTTTTATATTTTTCTTTTCTGTATTGGACGTCTATTTATGTATACTTTTTAACGGTGGCGTCATTTCCCACATTTTGGAGAAGTGTGCGTAACAATATACAAATATTATTCGATGTGAAACTTAGCTCATACGGTGCTAAAGCATGTATTCTGAATTCTGCGAATCACACCCGAGGTGCCGTATAGTCGGAATACAGGGAGTAAGTGTCATCGGGTCTTGCACACTACGTGTCCGGATATTTTGGTCCTCCCACGGCCCAAATATGTGGGTGGCTTTATGACACACTTTATAATTTTATTGTACGTCGAATCCGTATTAATAAACAGCTTACTTCAATTAACTTCAGCATGCTGTACCTAGCAGATGAAAATACGAAACTTATTGAAATCCGATCAAGTCACGTTAGGCTGCTGATGCCGTCGCAGCTGCCCACTCCCCACTGCCCACGGACCACGGCATATTTTCGAGTTTTAGCTTTCTAGGTCAGCAAAAACAAGAACAGACCGTATTCGTGCTTTTCAGTCTATATTTAGTTTTGTGCTTTATTTAATTTAAAAAAAAAGGTTAAATTGAGATGTCCCACGCTCTCGCGTCCACCCGTTCGTATAACAATAAACAGGAAAAATGTAAATGCAAACACTTTCTCATTGGTGATCCGGTGGAAAGTTGTGCCCTAGTCGCGTGCGTGGAGTGAATAAGAGGACATGTGCACGTGGTGCGTTGCATAGGTTATGATAAACAAATGTTCAGTAAACTGTTGCAGTAAGCCTTAGCTTATTAGCATGCATTTATCGGAGTGAATTAATGACAGGGTCCCAGTTGGCGAGAAAACAACTATCACTGCCAGCTTATAAACAAACGTGGCAGATAGTCGATGACACCTACTCTCGCGCTGACGACTCGCCAAGCGGCTAATTGGCCGAGGCGTTCTTCCGAATTCCAATATGACTGTGAGGTGTTTCCCCATTTTCTTCCAAGAAATATCCTGTGGTGGGCACAGTGTTATAACTCTACATTATTTATTGTTAACCGAAGAACAATTAGGGTCTGCTATTATTTATATGTACTGAGGAAGTACCTACCACCGTATATGTTTCCGGGGAAGTACCGTGGTACTTCCCTGCAGAACAAATAAGTCCGATTTTAGACGAAAAATACGATCTTAATCAGCCTTTGTTTTAAGCGAGATGTATTGGTTAGCGATAGTAAATGGAATGTTTGTTACAGTCACAATGGTTGTGGGCGAGAACAAGCGCACCGCCAACATCATGGATGGGATAGAGAACACCGGCGACGTGCGCATGCACGACCACCGGCTGCGGCTCAAGCAAAGGTAACACAAACTCGCCTCTATTTACTTGTTAACACAGTTGAGAACTAGCTGAATACAGTTGCATCTATTTTAAAGATCCTATTACAACCGTATAATGTTGGCAATTGCTTGAATGTGCAAAGCAATAAAAAAGACACGCTAATATTGTATCAAACGAATAATCACGGTGATTCTACGCTTAGTTTAAAAGTTTTTTTTTGTTTAGTTAATTAAAAGTCAAAATATGTGACATGATAACGTAATCATTATTTCCAAGAAATAAAAACTTAGTCACAGCCAATTAATGCGACATTTGAGTTTAATTTACTCTATACGAGCGAAACTAGCGTCTTCGCCTTTAAGTTTACCTGTTCCTGAACACTTTACATCTTACAAATGACTCCTCGCAGCCTTTAAAGTTTAAGTATCTCATGGAGCAACCCTGAGCCACCTAGGTGCTTTCTTATTATAATAAAATTTGGGAATTCCACTTAGTTGGCCTAGAACTAAACCTTTTTTTTTTGGAACTAAACACATATTATCTCCAAACTCGTGTTCAACTATGTGGATTGAACCCATGATCTGGCGGCGTTAGAAGCAAAAGCTAAAGAAGGAGGACCACTGAGCACTCTGCTCGTCAGATCAGTACGTCCATTGCGTATGGGTTATCGAGACAGAGTTTTTTTTCAGCCATTCGCATCAGGCATCATTAAACAAAAATTTAAAAAAAAAATATAGCATATAGTGCCTACGTATTTAATATGAACATTACATATTTTATAGAAAGTATGTAATTCCTAACCTTGTCTAAATTAATGTTTCGCAAACAATTGTAACTGTAGTAAAAACGGTCAATACTCGTTCGATTTTGCTTATATTGAAATAGCATGAGTATGAATGACGCGATGACGACATCTCTCGAAACTGAGCAACTTTAGGGTGTCAGATTGTGCACCCACGTGACCCACGTTGATCCATCGGAAGTTTGTGGGTGTGAAGGCTGAATGCTATACATTGTTTTAAGAGAAATCTTACCACTTTACTGTCCCCCGCCGCGTTGGTATGTACATACATACATATTATATAAAACTCAAATATGTAGGTACTGGAACGGATTTTGATGCTGTTTTACCACACAATTTAAATTTTCTATAATACATACAGGTATACCATAATATTGAGTGCTTAATTGGTGCGTTTGAGTAGAAAATAACGATATTTAGCAATTTAAGAAGTTTTCGTATCACACTTACTTAGTCATAATAAATAATAATCGTAGTATTCATATAAATTACAAGTACCTACCTACTTACTTGCGCAGACTTCATTACAATTAGGTGTGAATCTAAATTGTCCCATTGTCTTATTAATTATCTTATTACTCGCTATAGTGGTAGGTAATCTTTTGGAAACGATGCCCCGAACGTTGCCAGCACTTGACTCATTCATGACACAAACGTAAAGCTGAATAAGAATAATCTTTAAAAATATTGATGAGAAACTCAAACAAATCGTGTAATAAATGCCGTTTGCGAGTGAATGCGCCGAGGCCAAATCATTAGAACGTTCTGTACTACTGCGCCAGTAAACTAGCAAGTGATCTTGTGTGCATTCCTCGGTGCGTGGGCGCCTTCGCTGCCAAACCTATGTCGCAAGCTGTTTTCAACTATTTTGCCTTCACGAAAGGAAACCAAAGGATGAGGATGAAGTAGAGAATTAAACTTTTCATGAGGAACCAATCCTATCTAAGTATGAATTATACGCAGAAGCAACATCTGTTATTCCCATTTGTTAGACATTGGTAAATAGATCATAAGTCATTTATCTTTCATGGCTTTAAGGTCTTCACATGGTAAACTATGTGATTGTTAATATATTGTTTTTTTTAAACGAATGCTCTGAATGTTTATAAGAAGAAACGTATTTAGTTCGTAATTTGTTCCTAATAATACGTGTCGAATACATTACAATGACGCATCTTTACTTTATAAATTGTAACCTCGACGCTAATTGATAGACTAAATTAAGCCGTTTCAACCACTTATTCGTCAAATACATATTTGTGATTGAATATATAGTATATATATATATATATATATATTTGTATATATATTAATTATAGGGCCGTGGTGGCGGGTCTGGCTTGGTATTTGTTAGTCGGTTAGGTTAAAACTCGATCCGAATCAATGAACTTTTGTTATTTTAATAACACGGGCATAGCCATAAAGGAAGTCATCGAGAGGAATCCCGCATTAAATAAAAGTCTTGACATCTGCTATTTTTACAATTATTTGTAAATGAATCTCTGAAAATTATGGGAAAATTGTTATGAGAAATCACGTGAAACCTGTTATACGAATTATATATAAAATAAATAATGGGTGTTATAATTTGTATTCATTGCAATGCCTTTGTCAAAAGAATCGGATCGGAATCCGATCAAGATCGGAATTTAGGATGTTAACATCCGATTTTATTGTACTGTTGAGTTATCTGATCAAATTCGTTATGCCTAGTAGTCTGGGAATACCTCCATGCCTACATACATTCCCATTTTATTCGACGTCCATAGAATCTCATGTATGTATTTGAGTTAGTTGTAGTATGCTACCGATTTGACGACTGAAATGTGTCGAGATTGTTCTAAATGTATGACGTCACAGAGAAAAGCAAATCCTGGACAAGTAACGGGTCTTGCCGATTTCGAGCACCGTCTCGTGTTTTGTGTGGTCTAGTCTTAATGAACAAGATATACATCTAGTTTAGAAAGCTTTGAAAGACTGCAATTTGCATACAAACATGCAACGATTAATGTTTGCCAGCCGTGATTAATGTTTCAAATAATATCTAGAAATGTTTTAATAGTTAATGTAATGATGTAGTGTGTTATTAGTCAATGCAACGTTGTGAGTAAAGTTTTCAAAAAGCTTTATATGAAACATTTTCGAAATGTGTAATCAGATATGAGATAGTAATTCCTATATAGATACCTATGTTAAATTACTTTTATCATTTTAGGTTCGACATAGTGAGAAAACTAGGTCAAGGCACGTACGGCAAGGTCCAGTTGGGGATAAACAAGAAGACCGGCCAGGAGGTCGCCATCAAGACGATCAAGAAGTGCAAGATCGAATCGGAGGCCGACCTCGTCCGCATCCGGCGAGAGGTGCAGATTATGTCCTCCGTCAGGCATCCCAATATTGTACATATATATGAGGGTGAGTCGTTATCACAATAAGTCCTTTGGGAACACGTATCCATTCTAAATGACCCCTCCGAGGGTTATGATTTGGATTTTTTTTATATTAATATGAAAAAAAGCTATATAATAAGTATAAAGAAAAATCTGAAGATATAATATATATCCTCACGCCTTCCCACAAGGGTCCCCGAAGGGGTAGGCAGAGGTGTGTAGGTAATACCCACACACCCACTTTCCGCCAGAGGTAAATCAGGTGCCAACGTGATAGATGGCGAGTCCATCGCCGTTACTCAAGCACGACTATACATACGCCTTTGAATTTCTTCTCTGGCGTATGCAGGTTTCCTCTCGATGTTTTCCTTCACCGTAAAGCTCGTGGTGTGACTAATCACTGTACTTAATTTCAGAAAAACTCATTGGTACAGTCGGGATTCGAACTTGCGATCTTTGTGTCGCAGGCAACTGCTCGAACCACTCGGCCACCACGGCTTTTTTGAGATATAAAGCAATGTATAATAATAATATCTATACATACATATATAATTTAATGAAGAAATAACAATTCATAGTTGTTTAAGGCACCGTGTATAATATCCTATTATGATCGTTGATGAATATCGGTACAATTTTGTCTTTAATTAATCCAATGTATTTATTGGCAGTGTTTGAGAACAGCGAAAAAATGATTCTCGTAATGGAGTATTGCTCAGGCGGCGAGCTATATGACTTCCTCAGTCAGAAGAAAGTATTACAGGAGGACGAGGCACGAAGGTGAGAGACTATTTGGTGCCGGATAATTTGAAAATGATTAGTCACAGCAAGCGGTTTTCAATAAAGCATAACATTGGGAGAAATCCTCATACGATTTAGAAGAAATTTAAAGACGTATGTCGAGTCGTACTCAAGTAACAACGATGGACTCGTTGGTACCTAAAATATATCTCCCGCGAAAAGTGTGTGTGTGGGTAGGTACTACCTACACACCTCTGCCTATCCCTTGAGGGACTATAGTGGGAAAGCGTATATAGTATAAAGAGTATTAATTAGATAATTATTCTGCAATTTTACATGTTAAAATTACGTTATCACATTTTATGAACCCTTGTGTGCGCGGCAGACACATAATAAACGAAAAATAACATGGCCTCACAGTAACTCTGACAAAATTAATCATCTGGCATTTGATAAACCGAAAAACCGAATAGCGGTTGGGTTGTCTGAGCCAAATTTTATGCGGATAAATACTTCAGGTTTAAGCATCAACTCGTATTGCGTCGTGAGTGTCTTGACACTAGACACGTGTGATTCGGTGATTCTGACATGCGCTCAACCAATATGTCAGTTAGGCATGCTTGTCTTATAAAAGTCAACATGATTAGCATTGCTTTGTACTTTATGTTGCGGTCGTATTCTGATGTCATTACATAATCGCCGTACGGTCATGTATGACAATGAGCGTGCAAATCCTGCTCTTACGATTGATATACACTCTTCTAATTCCCTAACACGATTGGTGATTGGATTAGCGTCTTTGCTAGATTAGATGAGCACATTGTGAATGTCACGTCTGCCCTCAGTAGTACCGCCAACTCAGTCCTGCGTGCCATTGCACTATGCTCGTCACGAGTCATTAGTCTGTGTAGGCGCTCTGCAAATGCTTACACTTTTTGCCAAAGATTCACGTTTCCGATGTATTTTTTTTCCTTATCGTGGGATACTAGTTATAGAGCCTAAAGTTTTCAATCGGTCAAGCTATGATCACACTTGTCAACAAATTACAAATTTCTTGGCATGATCCAGTAAGATAACGTAACGTAAACTTTCTTCTTAACGTAATTAGGTAGAGCTATAATATTATGCTTACCAACCCGCATGTCAAGCGTCCGTGTACACTGGTGCTTATTTCCGAGGCACACTTACGTTACACTCCTACGTAGGTCTTCCACCTTTTTACATTCACATATTTACAGTTTAAAAACATTGTTGTTATGCTAATTCTGTTTTAATAATAGATTCGATTGTTTCAGGTTATTCCGCCAAATTGCAACAGCTGTGTACTATTGCCATATACATAAAATCTGCCATAGAGATTTAAAATTGGAAAATGTATTACTTGATGATACTGGTAGTGCCAAGGTTAGATGTTTTCGAAATAGTTTTGAATTAAAAAAAATTATATACGCGGGGCCTTTTAAGGCAATTCACCTTAAATTTGTAAAATTTTCAGATTGCCGATTTCGGTCTGTCAAATGTTTTTAAAGAAACCTCATTACTATCCACGTTCTGCGGGTCTCCTCTTTACGCGTCACCGGAAATTGTTAAAGGCACGCCTTACATCGGACCAGAGGTATGTTAATTAATATAAAGCAATATGGCATTGTGTCGAATTGAGACGAGCTCCCGACTTGGCTGTTCTTGTTAACATGGCACCGCAATAATGCGTACTCTTTCGATTATACCACGCTATAGCAGTATTTTATACAGCACCCAACAACCCAGATAACCAGGTTGCATACCTCAGAAAAGCTTGTGTAATTTGTTCTAATATTTTTCCAATACCGAAATTGGAAAAAATATTATAAACCTTAAAATGGAATGGAGTGGAGTTCAAAAGGGAATAGAATAAAATTGAATTGGATTTAAAATCCTGTTTTTGTCGCTTTGAATATAAACTTAGTGATTAGGAGTTTAATGCTAGGTTACTCTTGTATTCAGGTGGACTGTTGGTCTTTGGGAGTGCTTCTATACACCCTTGTCTATGGGGCTATGCCTTTCGACGGCTCCAACTTTAAGCGGCTCGTCCGGCAGATAAGCAACGGAGATTACTATGAACCGAGGAACCCATCTAGTGAGTATATTGGTAATAAAATCATGACGTCTAATCTGGAAGGTTTCCAAAGCAGGTTGCTGCTACTGCTGGTATAGGTTGGTATGTTAAAGCAGTAAATTTCAGTCCATTCACCGATGATCTTAGGTTCAAATGTGACAAAGGGTGGGCCATATCGCTGCTCTACAAAACGGCTATAAAACTTCTAATGTACAGAAAAGTTATAAAGACCCCACGCGTCTATTGACATTTGCCACAATATCGTCATATCATTAAATCTGTGTCGGCTTTTGTTTGAATCATGGATAACAATGCATGTGTAAACTAATGTAGGTACAAGAAAGCACATTCAACGTATCGGTATGAATATATACGCACGTTACAAACGCGCTAAATATATCTATCAGACACAGTTACAATGCACACAGTCATATGTATGTTCGGGTCATCGCCCGGATATAGCTCAGAACAAGAAACATAAAAAAAAACCTATGAATATTGATGATTCAAACAATTGATTAGTCAGACGGCTAGTTGAAACTTTGCATAATCACGATCAACAAAGAGAACGTAGCTGTACATTAATATTCAGATAATAATTTTTTAACGAAAGCTATATCCAGTAGTAGGTATAGAATAGTATTCTAAATACTAAAGTTTGTGAGGAAGTTTTTCCTTATGTCACAAAGATATTTTATTAACTGGATCAACGAATTCCGAAAAAGAAAACACAAAATGGCCTATATAAATAAGTGGCTGGTTTTGTTTCAATCAGAGTGTTTTGTTTTTTAATTTTATGTGTGATTTCTACTTAAAAATAATGATTGTCCATAATTGCGTGCCTTTGTATCGTGTATATCATTTGGTCAAGTTTAAAAATGTGGTGATTGAATAGAATGTCTTAATAATATATTACATATTTATATGTTTATCCGTCTGCCATGTCATTTGTAACTTCGCGACTTGTGCTAGGATCCGTTTAGAATCAAGTGAAGTGAAACCTGCAGGATATTCGTAGTATAGGTATATTTTCGATATAAAAAAATAGAAACTGCAATGCTAGGACTTCCTCCTTAAAATAGACCTTGTATTAACTTGCCATATAAGTATCGATGTGTGTTCCCGTCCTCAGCGGCGTCGCCCCTTATCCGCGACATGCTCACCGTGGATCCCTTGAAACGTGCTGACATAGCGTACATCTGCGATCATCCGTAAGTCTTTTTACCGCTATTACAGCACTAACTATTTATGATCAAGTTAATAATCGATGTGGGTATAAACGTTTTGAGATACTCGAAGAGAGGTAGGGCAAAGGATTCGGTCTATAGGCACTATCCATACTTGATGAATCTTTCGCGCTGACCTTATGATGGTTGAATGTGTGCAACATACGGTATAGAGGTGTACTGCCAGCGTAGCTATTACTTGTAGCAACCTTTCTTACTGCAGGCACACAGCACTAGGTGCGGTGCTATGTGGCTCTATTCTTATTTGTAGTCCCAATCTGATAACTCCAATTTTCAACTGGAGGAATTTCGGCTTCTGCTTTTTTACTAAGCTTAAGTTACTGCATGTTTACCACTCGTGGTCAAGCCTAGAAACTCTTATTGCACTCAAAATACTGTGATGACGCTCTGTATCTAATGTGATGAGCATACTGCAAGGGAGGTACATCTTGGTGTGTTGCGTGCAGGTGGGTGAACACGGGATGGCCGACGGGGTGCCTGGAGGAGGCGGAAGCGCTCGCGGCCGAGACTCCAGTGCGACTGGACCTGCTGCTGTCGTTGGCGCCCGCCGCGCCCTCCAACTCCACCTCACTCGTCGTACCACCAGAGGTACGCAGACTTTTTCTAAGCGCTATACTAGTGCAGTCATATAACATATGCGAAGGTTTGTGAGGATGTTTGCTCCTCGTTCGTTCGTATTGTATGCAACTTGTCACAGAAATTATACGTTCACACAGAAGATATGTATACATACAGAAAAAAACCACTTGTCTATGTTCCGCACTAGCGCATCTAGCCACTAAGCTATCGATGGGAAATTCATCTCCATACCTTGGACCGAACAGGTCTCGCTTTGCGCAGTTTCAAATGAAGTTGGGATCCGCGAATACTCTGGCTATAGAATAAACTCCCAGCTCAATTAACCCTAGAGAGTCT
>JACCPG010003024.1:0-43769 GCA_016069955.1 Drepana arcuata | reverse complement strand
TCGAGCTTTACGGTGAAGGAAAACATCGAGAGGAAACCTGCATACGTCCGAGAAGAAATTCATAGGCGTATGTATAGTCGTGCTGGAGTAACGGCGATGGACTCGCCATCTGTCACGTTGGCACCTAATATACCTCTGGCGGAAAGTGGGTGTGTGGGTATTACCTATACACCTCTGCCTACCCCTTCGGGGACCCTTGTGGGAAGGCGTGAGGATATATTATATTATTATTATATAATTCATATCAACGAACATCAACGATATATAGAATATCCAACATATAATGTATGTATTTATTTCTGTATGTACATACATACTTTTTAAACTACCTACAAATGTAGGTAATTTTTTTTTTATACAACAAGAGTGGCAATCAATCATACGGCCCACCGGATGGAAAACGGTTACCGCAGCCTATTTACGCTCACGATACCGAAGTATCACTTGCGCGTTGCCACTCTGTGTTCGGAGAGTTGTACTGTGTTGGCAGCATAATGAGACTAATCCCTCTGCTGCCAACACAATACAACAATCCTCCCCCTCCCCAAGGAGCTCATTACTGGAAACTTACTTACTTAAAACTTACTTTATTCACCGCGTAGGAACACAACACAATAAATTGTGTTATTTGGCTACGGACTTCTATAAGGTGGAGGTCCTGCCCCAGTCGGGCAGATACAAATTCGAACGGGAAACCCGTTATGCCCTACCTCTCTTACATAGCAAAAATGCAGCCTTATTCATGTAATAACATATTTTGGTAAATACACATGTACCTACGTATAACTTGTATCCAATATATATTTGGTATTCATAAAATAAAAGACATAATGCCTTCTGACAAGGCCACTTTCCGCCAAAGGTATATTAGGTGGTCGGTAGGTAGGTCTCATCCCGAGTATGATGAAGACCATGAAGAATGTCCTCGCCAGCGGGAAGCCCCCGCCACTGAAGCAATAATTTATATATCAACTAGCTTATGCCCGCGGCTTCGCCCGCATGGAGTTCTAAAGAGAGATAGAGAGATAGAAAGTTTATAGGTTAATACCACTCCCATTTTCCGCCAGAGATATATTTGAAGTGCAAACGTGTCAGATGGCGAGTCCATCGCCGTTACTCAAGCACGACTATACATACGCCTTTGAATTTCTTCTCAGACGCATGCAGGAAGCCTGCATAAGAAGCGGAAGCGGTTCCAACTACCTAGATCAAATCGATCGGACACGTGTATGAAGAGACTGATGAATGTGGACGAAGCGAAAGTGGTATGCAAGTTTAGAGAGAACTGGCGCTCTATTCTCTCTGCGTACCCCGTAAGGGACTAGTGTAGGTATAGACAAGTAAGTGGGAAAGGATACCGTAGAACTTCTTGTAACTGGGTTTACGCAACATGATAAAATATGAAAATGCCATGTTATAATTGCTTCGTAATCAACTTGATCAAACTTATCTACATATTGAGTAAAAAATTAAGTAAAAATACGTAATTTCGACGATGTATTTTTACGAAATTCCATAAATATAAGTGTATAGATAATTTGTATTATATAAAACGGTGTTTTACTTCGGAAGTACATCACTAACGCCAAATTGTTTGAAAGAGAACGATGAGTTATAAAGCAGCTTTTTTCTTAATCGTATTATTTTGTCATGTAAGTATATTTAATTCGACTTTTGAATTAAAAACTTCTTTGCGTGCGTTGAGCACTTTTTGGGTGAACTTAAATCATGGTTCTCGCGTCATCGTCACCGCACGCTTCCCATGAGCTATATATTAATTCGAATTCTGGTTTAAAAAGAAGTGTTAATGATCAAGGATTGAAGTTTAAATTGATCATTAACACTTTTGCAAACCAAAGATAATATTCCAATTGTTAGACGATACATCTCGCCGGTGAGGCTCGAAGCGAAAAAGCCCTAAACCACCAAAACCGTATTTTTTTTTACAGGCATCCAGCCAGCAGACAACAAGAAACACAATCCAATCACTCATAAAAAGTGCCATAAAATGTCTACCAAAAGTTAATACTGGCACTACAAATATCTGTCCAATTATTGATCTACCCCGATGTCCCTGTGGATGTGGCAACCCCACCAAATGCAGTGGCCCCTTGATTAACACATTGAGTTTTAAACCGACCTGCAACTGCGGACAAAACGGGTGCCAATGTAATTTGGTTGCTTATTATGATAAAGAGTCGCCAGTTTGCTTAAAACCTGTCAACATTCTTCAATCGTTGGGGTTGTCGTATGACGTCAAACCCTGTGGATGTACGGGACCGTGTCAATGTCGAATGGGTCCAGTGTATCCCGTCCAGAATGCGGAGGTACCAACCTTTAGGCCGCTATACACAGAAGCTTATTACACTCCTGATCTGTCAATGTACCAAGTTCCGATTGACACACCAACTTTCTTGACACCTGTCGAGTTTTTACAGTTCCCTAAATGTGATTGTCCGAGTTTAGAATCCTGCAGTTGCGGCAATAGACTGATTTCGTATGAGATCTTAGCTCCAAATCAAGATATTTCTGTGCAAAACTTTAGACTGTGCAGATGTGGGAGCATGAACAGCGACTGTGGTTGTTTCAAAACTGAATGTCAATGTCCCAAAAACGCATGCCAATGTCCCAAAAACGCATGCCAATGTCCCAAAAACGCATGCCAATGTCCTAAAAACGCATGCCAATGTCCCAAAAACGCATGCCAATGTCCTAAAAACACATGCCAATGTCCTAAAAACACATGCCAATGTCCCAAAAACTCGTGCACATGTCCCGATAATGCTGTTGTAATTTTCGAGTTACCTATTAGCAATATGGCCGCACTTAACTGTCAATGCGGTCGGCCATTTTGTGACTGTGTTTCGTCGCCACTAGCGCCAGCTAGCTCAGGGAAGTATCTGAGACAGGTTACAATTCAGCCGCCATTTTTGTAAATACTACTGGGAAGTCTATGAGTTGCAAGCAAAAGAAAACAAGTTAGCGTCCATTAAGAGAACTCGGGTATTGAATGAATGTTACATCAATTGTTTTGTCTCCAGATGACAGTTGAATTTCGCGCCATAATGAATCTATGGTTCACGCCAGTTTTACTTGTTATTATTGTTTATGGTGTCCATAACAATAAAGACTTCATACACTTCAATTACACAAAGTTAATTTAGGTCTTTTTAATTATTTATTGTACGTAGAACATAGCAATGTTGTAATTGTATTGAAATAATATATGCGATAAAGATTTATATTGTTTTTTTTTTGTAACCGCTGATAAACGGTTGTATATGATCCCGCGGGAATAAAGAATCCAGGTAATAAAGAAACTCAGTTCCAAGCCATCTACTTCAAATAAATAATTGGTGCGAGTTAAATAGCACACACACAAACTTAGCGTTTGTAAGTTCGAAGTCGACCAGGAATGTGGTCGTTTCCTTGTAAATATTTCGCCACTCCGATCTCTGATAATTAATTTTATCGAGAACATTGTTAAGATAAAGTATTTCATTACATACATCCATACATATTATGATATGTATAATTGACCTTATCAACGCTCTGAGATTTTGCAACGTGTAGAGATAAAATACCGTTTTATAAAAGCGATGAACAAGAAATATCTAACGCATAAGTTAAATCTTATTTGTAATATCAGGTAAGATATTTTTTTTTGTTCTTAATGACATCTTTAATGTTGGCGTTGCGTTGCCTATCTATATAAGTATGTAAATCGTTGTCCAGTTCCCATAGTACAAGCTTTGCTAAGTTTGGGACTTGGTCTTAAGACTTAAGCACAAAACCACGTGATCGTTTCTCAAATATATACGCTTAAAAGCCAGCTAGCTAGGCATCTGTGATTTCTACGTATATTCTTCATACTTCTCATTTATTTTCAGTTAAAAATGGACCTTAAACACACGATAACGTTAAGCTTATTTTTAACCACCCAGTTATTGTTATCAAACTGTCAACGTCAATTGACGAGAGATATGGTAGCATCGATGCTGACAAATGTTCTTAGCAATAAAAACCCTCAAGCAGCTCAATTAGCAGGAATGGCCCCAGTTCAGCAAATGGCAGAACGACGAAGCATGCAACCTGAAAAAACCATTATCTTAAGAGGAGTAGTACCTCAGAATGCAGTAACGATGCGAGGTCAGACGCAAATAATGCAGAGAGTTCCAGATGGGAGGGCTCATCAAAAGTCAGACTTGATCGTGGTGAAAGGGTCTCAAAACCTAAACCGTGATGCACTGAACACCCAAATCCGCCAAGAGCCTCAAATAGCTACGCAGTATGCCAATGCTTTGGCTCAAAACTTGGCTGTAAAAGACAGACAGATGTCTCCGTCTATTAATCCTTACATGCCATTAGCGTCGCCAATGTCGGCCCAGTCTCCACCATTTTCCAACCACCGAACTCCCGTTACACAATCGAAAAGCCGATTCTTGAGAAAAATACCCATACCGCCCCCTACTTTGTGATAAGATGGAGAAGAAATGATTTTAGTCCTTGAGTTTTTATAAATTATTATTTATTTTTAGTGCTAA
The DNA here is from genome assembly GCA_016069955.1 of Drepana arcuata. NCBI lineage: Eukaryota > Metazoa > Arthropoda > Insecta > Lepidoptera > Drepanidae > Drepana > Drepana arcuata. The sequence continues at coordinate 39,225 of JACCPG010003024.1, read as the reverse complement.
ATAAAAACATTTTGTAAAATTATATGTAATTTCTTTTTATTCCTCTCATTATATCATTTTCTGAACTTTAGTTCAGTGATTAGTCACACCACGAGCTTTACGGTGAAATACATCAAGAGGAAACCTGCATACGTCTGAGAAGCAATTCAAAAGCATATGTATAGTCGTGCTTGAGTAACTGCGATGGAATACATCTCGGGCGGAAGGTGGGTGCATGGGTATTACCTATATCTTTGCCTACCCCTTCGGGGACCCTTGTGGGAAGGCGTGAGGATAATAATAATAATGATTATATCTTAATCTTCCCACAAAGTCCCCGAAAGGGATATACTTTTTACCTGGATATATATTTATGTACCAACGTGATAGATGGTGATACCGTCACCTTTTCTTAAGCACGACTTGTTTGCTTGAAGTTCTTCTCAAACGTATGCAGATTTATGAGTCTTATGAAAACACTAGCTGTCCCGCCCAGCTTCGCCCGGGTGAAAAAGTAAAATTTCCTGAAACACGATCGCAGCGCCACCTATCGGGTCCAATTGTGTTGTAAGCTATCCTTTCTTTTAAATTGGATCAAACTGCACACGGTGTGCAAATTTGATTGAAATCGGTTAAGTAGTTCAGGAGCCCATCGTGGACTTGATTGACATAAAAAAGGTTATAGTGAGTCAATCTTAAAAGATAGACATATGCTGTCGCGGACTTTTTTTTTGAACTTTTAAAGAGGAATAATTCCCTTATACATGATATTTGTGTAACTTGAACCGTTTACGCAGCGCACCTCATTGTAAGTTTAAGGAGACCTGCTGCTTCATTATCTCTGCCTGACCTGTGAAGGCGTATTGATATGGTTGTTGTCGAGGTGCTGTCCACAACGCGATATTGGTACCTACCTTATTGTATGGCAGCGAATCCTGGGTATGTCAGAGGAAGTATGAAAATAGCTTGAATGCAGTCGAGATGCGATCTCTTCGGAAAATGTGCGGCGTAACGATATTAGATCGAATCCGCAAAGAAGAGATTCGCAAATCAACTGGCGTGAATGAGGGCGTGATTGTAAAGACGAAGAAAGGCATGTTACGTTGGTTTGGACACATAGAAAGGTTGAGTGAAGAAAGATTGACGAAACAGATATAAAAAGCAAAAGTGTGTGCAAGAAGAGGCAGAGGAAGGCCACGTTCCAACTACCTGGATCAAATAGATCGGACTCTGAAGGACGGGAACGTTAAGATTACTCGAAACCGACGAGCATGTATGAAGAGACTGATGAATGTGGACGAAGCGAAAGAGGTATGTAAGTCTAGAGAAAACTGGCGCTCTATACTCTCTGCCTACCCCGTTAGGGACTTGGCGTGATGATATGTATGTATTAATATGGAATATTCCTTGCTGATTTAATATCCTCACGCAGGCAGAGGTGTATAGGTAATACCTACACACCCACTTTTCGCCAGAGGTATATGAGGTATTGCTGATTTAGTGTTGTAATTATTACAACGTAGTAACTACGAAACAGTACTCAAGGGCACTGAAATTTGTCTGTGTCTTTCGGTAAGGTGAAGCAACTAACGGGAGATCTGTTGGATCTCTATACAGTTGGGTCAAGAATACGAGCAGTATTAATGTATATCCTCACGCCTTCCCACAAGGGTCCCCGAAGGGGTGGGCAGATGTGTATAGGTAATACCCACACACCCACCTTCCGCCAGAGGTATTTTAGGTGCCAACATGACAGATGGCGAGTCCATCGCCGTTACTCAAGCACGACTATACATACGCCTTTGAATTTCTTCTCAGACGTATGCAGGTTTCCTCTCGATGTTTTCCTTCACCGTAAAGCTCGTGGTGTGACTAATCACTGACAAAGCCAAGGCTTTTAACATCTTTACCCAAAAGGAGGGAAGGGGTGGGGTCGATGTGTGTAGTAATTAACTGACATTCACCGGAGATGTTATATTTATTCTTATCATCACGCCGAACGGGACGGGAACGTTAAGAGTACTCGAAACCGACGAGCATGTATGAAGAGACTGATGAATGTGGACGAAGCGAAAGAGGTATGTAGGTCTGGAGAGAACTGGCGCTCTATACTCTCTGCCTACCCCGTTAGGGACTTGTCGTGATGATATGTATGTATGTATGTATCACGCCGAATCCCTAAAGGGGTAGGCAGAGCGTATAGAGCGCCAGTTCTCTCTAGACTTACATACCTCTTTCGCTTTGTCCACATTCATCACGGTTTCTCAAGTCTTTGAATGCCGTCTCAAACGTATGCAGATTTCCTCCAGATTTTATCTGCACACTGCACATAAATTTTGATTTAACTCTTTGGTTTAACTACAAACCATATAACTTTCACACCTACATCGCCAGACATATACTTTAGGTACCAACGTGACAGATGGCGAGTCCATAGCCTCTACTGAGTGTTTTCCTTCGCTTAAAGTTTGTGGTGTGAAGTTGAAGAAAGAAAAAGTTCAGAAGAACTCATTCGTTAAGTCGGGATTAAAACTTGTAATCTTTGTGTTTCAGGCAACTACTTGAACCACCTGACCACCACGGCTTACTTAAATTTGTTACTGAGATAGTAAAATCAAAAAATCTTTGTAATAAAAAAATACCTTCCAGGCTGTACCTGAAGGATTTGAGTCACTTCCAATGCTTTCCGGAAGTCGTACAATTCTTACAGAAATGAAAATTCCGTCACATCATCAAAAAGATAAGATAAGATAACGAGTGAAACAATCGTGGCATTTCCAAAGATAAGATAAAAGATAACACAATCATTGCATTTGGACATTTGCATAATTACATATCAACATTATGATAAAATCCATTAACAAATAACTGAACACATTAAAAAATATTATGTAAATAAAATTTTCTAGAATATATATAATGAGGATATATATTTAGTTTTTCATTCACTAGAACATAATTAATATATATATCAACACTAAACAATCTTATTACAATTAAGTTCTATTAATTAAGAAAATGTTTGGAAAAATAATCCTGTTTTATATAATTGCTCATGTAAGTTTTATTAATTACATAAAGTTAGTGGTTAGCTGCGTTTTAAAGAATTCAAGAAAGTGCTACAGTCGGTACACATGCATAGATAGTGCCATCCACGAAGACGCTCCCCACCAATTTCTAGTCGAGAGGGTCGAGGGATGCGTAGAGTAAGACCCGAGTCTATTAATTGTAGTATGCGTGTGCACTCATAGGTAATCAGTGTGTACCGATAATACTCAAACATTAGTGGAAGGTTGCACACTTACACTATAACTCGAAAAAGGAAAGAATAGTAGGGCGCGTCTTTGCGAATGGCACTACCTATAGGGTTGTTATATTCTCATCGACCGTCGGGTGTAGTGTTTAGAGCTCCTGACTGCGAAACTTAAGGTCGCGGGTTCGATTCCTGTTCAGGGCAGATATTTATGTCATGAACAAGAGTACACGTACCCTAGTCTAGGAAATCATATGCATGTTATGTTAGTAAATATGTCGCTATCAAGTTAGCGTAGCAGAAGCTTTGTCGAGCCTTGTCGTGCCTCACGACTTACGTCTTTGAATGTCTTCTTCGAGGTTTCCTCTCGATGTTTTCCTTCACCGTGAAGCGTGCGTTGTGACTAATGATTGTCACTTCTTTTTCTAAACACAATACATATTTTATTGTTTCAGGTTAGGTGTCAATTTTACTCAACGCCATACTTCCAAAATGCCCAGTCAATAATAGCTCCTGTGGCGAACATGCCTCTATATGGTAGCGCATGTCCCAGCACTTTACCAGGCACCGTAATGGTAAACCTACCATACGATAATCCAGCATTGGCAGCAAGAGCAAACATTCCTTACGACGTTCCAGTGTCAGTAATGCCGGCCGGCTTTCCAGCTCCAGCACTAGTGGCGAACTTGCCAGCAATGCCAGCATTGCCAGCAAAAGTACTCGCGCCGGAATTAGCTGTGCCAGGCTGCGGTAATAAGTATTTGCTGCCGGAAACGTTGATACCGAACCCTCGAGGTTGCTTTGAAACTGCGGTGACTCCATGTGGGACTGTTACCGAGTACCCACTGACAGCAGGCAACCCGTTCTTGCCCATCGCATCCCCTGTGTCGGCAATGGCGCCATTTTCCCCACTTCTACCGCCGGCATCGCCATGTGGGTGCAAATGTCAATATTTGAAGAAAATACCTATTCCACCCCCTTGTATTTAGGAATTATTTAATTTATGTCTTAATTTATTTAGTATTGTATTAATTAAAAATAAATAAATTAAATCAAATCAGAATAATTATTTATTTGAACAATATACTGGTAAGGTGCTAGAAATAGGCGTGGCTGCAGGAACCTTTTCACATCCTTCTTGAAGAACTCCATGCTGTACTCAAGTCTAAAGAGATCTGGCGCTCTATACTCTCTGCCTACCCCGTTAGGAACTCGGCGTGATGATATCATCACATATATATATCATCATATATATATTACTACATTTATTAGTTTATTAATTTATTTATTTATTTCAGGCAACTAGGCCCCCATAGACATACAATAATACTATATAAAATTAAACATAAAATACAATAAATAGCAATTACAATATTCTTAGGATTAATTCACACGTAAGGTTGTCGACGTGTGGCTCGGGGTGTTGCGTATCCGGCCTCTGAATCGCCTTAAACGTACTCCACTATCTCTTCCGCCTTTGTAGTCTAAGCGCGAGTGAACTCCTCTCCTCTCTCTGCCAATCTTGTGAGACACTCGCCGTGCTGATATTAGGTAAGTATGAATATAGCAATCTTTACTTTGACATCATACGTGACATCAAAAAGTAACGCCTATCAACGATCGTTGAAATCTTTTCAATTGTAATTTTTGTATGTAAAAAAAAATTACGACACACGTATAAATATATGTATAATACAAGATATGTCATAATATTCAAAGATAACATCAAACTATTAATACCAAAGATGTGTGGCATTGAGCACATTTCAAGGCAGATTTCTCGGTAAACGTTTCGAATACCACGTTCGACGTAGTTGGTTAAACATGTGTAAAATAATATTCGTTACCATCTTAATGATAAGTGTAAGTAACTTGAAATCCTAACAAATCATCACACCAAGTCCGTAACGGGGTAGGCAGAGTGAACAGAGCACCAGTACTCTCTAGACTTACATACCTCTTTCGCTTCGTCCTCATTCATCGGTCTCTTCATAAATGCCCGCCGGTTTCGAGTACTCTTGAGTTCCCGTCCTTGAGCGTCCGATCGATTTGATCCAGGTAGTTGGAATGTGGCCTTCCTCTGCCTCTTCAAGCACACACTTTTGCTTTGTATATCTGTTTCGTCAATCTCCCAAAATGAAAGAATGAAATTAATTTAACGCGTTAATATTAAGCCAGGCTCGCGGGGTGAGCAATGAGTTTAGTTCTCTGTAGCTTGATACTGCTACGAATATAATAAATAAAAATAATAAATAACTGACTCATAGTATACAATCGTAAACCAACGTTGTAATAATAATAATAAAAAAAACTTTATTTGGTTACATTGTTTTGGCACAGAAACTAAACGTAACGATGACATCCGCAGAAGTTAAAAACTGTGCCGCGGATGACAACGCCCGTCACCAAACATGAATGTACTAGTTTAATAGCTGCAATAGCTTGCCACTTCGGATCCCGAGTGTACCATTGAGTTTTCCTGAACAGTGATTAGTCACACCACGACCTTTACGGTGAAGGAAAACAACGAGAGGAAACCTGCATACGTCTTAAAAGCCATTCAATTACGTATACTTGAGTAATCTCCGATGAAAAGTCCATGTTGTACACCTCTGCCTGCCCTTAACCCTTGCCCTATTAACGTGTTTTTTTTTTTCAGATCACCAACGCCCAGTACATACTACCAAACATACCCCAGCAACAATCATACACGTATATGACACCACAAGTGAATTCACAGCCTTGGAATACATATCAGCCCCAAATGGCCATAGACTATAGAAATAATCCCCAATTAAACAATATACTATCGACCAAATCACCAATGACAGAGAGGATAAACGCGATTGCGTCTATGGTTCAAAGTACACCGTCCTTAAAGAATAAAAGGCATTATATTGCGGAGAGTTTGAAACAGTCGGCTTTGCAGAGTCTGTTGACAGCTGCCAACGCGTGTAGCTGCTGTAAGGAGGGTTAATATTTTGTCTATGATACTCCTGGCCGTAGACACTGAACTCTTTTTTTTATTTATTACAACCGATTTTTTTTGCGGGATATGAGCCCTTCGTCACGGATTTTTGCTTATAAATAACTGTTTTATTTATTTTTGTACTTAAGTGGGCAATGTGTATTGTGTAAAGTGCATATTGTGCAAAAGGCAATTTGTAAATTAAATCAAAATATTTTATTTCACATAGACCTAGATGGGCACTTATAAAATGTCGAAAAAGGTGCACGGTTCGGATTGGTCGTTTCCATGGAGAAGAACCGACATGAAGTTCATCTTTACTTACTCAATGGCACTTAATGTATAAAAGACACGATTATTATCATTTTCATCAGCATCGTTATCGTTCTAAGGTTCGTTATCGTTATTAGTATCGTTGCTATTAATTCTATTAATTGTTGTTTTTCATCATGCTTATCAAACTACAAAATTTTATCATTATGTATAACTCTTGTTTGCAAGCGTTTGCCGTAAAATTGTATTAGAAAAAGTTTAATTTTAAAATAAGAATGTAGTTAAAATAAGTAACCTATTTATTGTATTTATTAACAGTAAAATTGATAAAAAATAATATTGTATTTTTCTTCAAGCCTTCCTACACGCGCCCGAGGGGGTAGGCAGGGGTGGTTTTTTAATGGGGTGATTCTCGCTTATTACAGCAATGATCGCCGCATGGCCTGGCCTTATTTGTCTAATTTGACACATACAAACCACCTCCGCTGGTGTCCAAAATTAATTAAAATAGAAATATTAATAATAAACAAGTTTTTTTTCTAAAATATTAAATTTGCTGAAACTATACAAATATTGGGCCGTGGTGGCCGAGTGGTTCTACGACGCAAAGGTCGCAAGTTGGAATCCCGACTGTACCAATGAGTTTTTCTGAACTTAAGTACAGTAATTAGTCACACCACGAGCTTTACGGTGAAGGAAAACATCGAGAGGAAACCTGCATACGTCTGAGAAGAAATTCAAAGGCGTATGTATAGTCGTGCTTGAGTAACGGTGATGGACTCGCTATCTGTCACGTTGGCACCTAATATACCTCTGGCGGAAAGTGGGTGTGTGGGTATTACCTATACACCTCTGCCTACCCCTTCGGGGACCCTTGTGGGAAGGCGTGAGGATATATTATTATATTATTTTTATATACAAATATTAGTTCAATAAATAGGATGAGGCGTGTGGTAGCAAGTACACACACACACTTTCCGCCGATGATATATTTTAGGTGCCAACGTGACAGATGGCGAGTCCATTGCAGTGCATCACGTCTTTGAATTTAATTTTAAAAGTATGCAGGGTTCCTCTCGATGTTTCCTTCACCGTAAGCCCCGCGTAAGCCACTAACCAATATGCTTATATTCAGAAACTCAATCGTATAGTCGGGATTCGAGCTTGCAATCTTTGTTGCAGGCAACTCTAACCACTCGGCCACCGCGGCTTACTTAATAATATTACTTATAAGTAACTTATCTATACAAATAAATAATAATAAATTATAAATTGGAGTGTCTGTTTGTAACATTGAAATAACGGCTTTTTACTAACCTGACGACCGTCTGGTCTAGTGGTTACAGCTCCTGACTGCGAAACTAGAGGAACCCGCGGGAACCCGCTGAGGGCAGATATTTGTGTGATGAACACGAGTATTTGTCTTGGATGTCCTATGTATTTATGTATATATCTATCTATATAAGTAAATATATCGTTGTCTAGTTACCATAACACAAGCTTAGCTTAATTTGGAACTAGTTCAATTAGTGTGGAATTGTCCCAGGTATTTATTTATTTACTATTTACTAAGCGAAATATATATTTTTTTAATTTTTTAATCTTTCTGTCTGTTTGTTCCGGCTAATCTCTGAAACGGCTGGACTGATATTAACTCACTGGCAGATAGCTGATGTAAAAAGGAGTAACTTAGGCTACTTTTATTTTAGAAACTAAACATTTTTTAAACATATGGCCCACCTGATGGGAAGCGGTTACCGCAGCCTATTTACGCTTATGATACTGAAATATCGCTTGCGCGTTGCCACTGTTTGGAGAGTTATACTGTGTTAGCAGCATAATGGGACTACTCCCTCTGCTGCTGCCCCAAGGAGTTCATTATTTTAGACCTCATTCGTTGCACATAGCCCAAAAAAAATGTTATTTGTCCACGGACTTGTATAGGGTGGAAGTCCTGCCCCAGTCGGGCAGCTCCAAATTCCAACGGGCAACCAGTAAGGGTTCCTCTCTCTTTCGAATCGTCCACATTCATCAGTCTTTTCATACATGCTCGCCGGTTTCGAGTAATCTTGGCGTGCCCATCCTTGAGTGTCCGGTCGATTTGATCCAGGTAGTGTACATATTACTTACTAAATAATATACCAACTTAAATAAATATGTACGTAACTCTAGAGAGAGCAGGTCTCTATTCTCCTTGCCTACTGAGTCACCGAGTCCCTAACGGGGTCGTTAGGGACTCGGTGTGATGACATGATGATGGTTGTTTTAATATTTCCATGACCCGATACTTACACTAATAAATACATACACCTATAAATACTAACCTACTCCGTAAAACCAGAGAACTTGTCCTTAAAACTCCTACCTTCACCTCTTCTTCCTATTCCAAGTCTTTCACTGCGCAAGCTGTCCGTCTTTGGAACTCGTTGCCCCAGAACATCAGGCTTGCACAGACTTTAATCTCCTTCAAAAAGCTTTTATTTGAACACTATTTCTCTTTTTAACTTGTATATATGTAAACATGTATATATTATTGTATGTATGTTATATAAGTATACGTTTCGTATTTATTTATGTAGAATGCCTATTATTTATATATTATAATCATTGTTTCTATTTCATCCTCTCAACTGTCACACCTACCTTTTCTTTCTCTGTTTCTTATCTCTCTCTACTCTGGTTGCCTGGTAGAAATCGCTTTTGCGATAAGGCCGCCTATTGTGCCTACTATATGTTTTTCTTTGTCATTTCTGTTTGTTTTTGTAAATGTGTGTGTTTGTACAATAAAGGATATATTATTATTATTTATTTATATTTTATATAATATTCTCTCGTGAAGTACGAGGTTGGACTGCATTTATCGCGGGCTTTTGGCCAAACGAAAAATGGAGAAATATTGTAGGCGTAGAGAGAGCATCACAGCGACAAAAATTTGCGAACTATTCGGCATGTGTTTAAGATTACAGCCTTTTGGAGTTGCATATATGTGAGTTTGTGAATGTCTAGAGTTATGAGGCTTTTATGAAGGGTATGTGGGATCACGCCAGTGGAAGATAGGATTATCGGGACTGTTTTAACTACGTCCACCTTCCACTGAGTCTTAATTTCGATGCTAAGGTCTGCGTATTTAGTGATTTTTTCAGTATATGTGTTTGTCATGTTGTGCGTGTTCGGTATGGCAATGTCTATGAGATATACCTGTTTATTTCTTTTGTCATGTAAAGTGATGTCGGGTCTATTGCAGTGAATCGTTTTGTCGGTGATTATTGTTCTGTCCCAGTATAGTTTGTAGTCGGCGGAATCTAGAATTATGTCGGGAGTGTATTTGTAGTAAGCTGTCTTAGATGCAATAAGATTGTGTTTGAAAGCTAGGTATTGGTGAATGATGGCAGCGACCTGATCGTGCCTATGTTTGTAGTCGGATTGTGTGATTGACCTACATGCTCCGGTTATGTGTTGAATGGTTTCAGAGTTGCTGTGGCAGTGTCGGCATATATCTGTTTGCAAGGTCCGATCACGGATGATATGTTTTCTATAGTTTCTTGTATCTATTACCTGGTCCTGTATGGCTAACATGAAACCTTCAGTCTCTGGGAACAATTCGCCGTTACGAAGCCACGAGTTCGACGAAACAATATCGACATTTGGGTCTAACAAGTCGCGACGATGTCTCCCATGCAAAGATTTCTGAAGCCAACTATCAAATTTTTGGGTAAATGTGGTAATACGCTCGTTAGGCTGTTCTGTATTGTCTTGTAAGTTTAGGGGCGTCAGGTTAGTATCTGCTTTTACTGTAGCTTTGTGTAATGCTGATTGGGATGCTCTTTGATGGAAAAATTTTCGGAGGGTCGTTATTTGTTTATTGTGCAGGTTCTTAATGTCAATAATGCCTCTTCCTCCATCGGATTTTTTAATAGTCAGTCTCTCGGTGCATGCTCGGGGGTGGTGTTTTCTGTATTTAGTGAGGTGAGTATTAATTGTGCGCTGCAATTGTTTAAGATTTGTTTGTGACCAGTGGATAATTCCGAATGAGTATGTGAGAATAGGAATAACATACGTGTTTATTGCCTTTACTGTATTCTTAGCGTTTAAATGTGTGTTTAAAATTTGGTTCAGACGCTGTTTGAATGTTTTATCTAGAAGTTGTTTAGTTTGTCGTTGGTGTATCATTTGGGTTTGTTGGTATCCGAGGTATTTGTATCCGGTAGTAGTATCAAGGTGGTCTATTAATTCTCCTGATTTTAACTGTAAACTATTGTTTTCTACTTTTCCGCGTATGACTGAGAGCATTTTACATTTATCTATCCCAAACTGCATTTGGATATCAGAAGAAAAAGTGTGTGTTACATCGGCTAGGTGATGTAATTCCTCTAGTGTGTTACCGTATAGTTTGATGTCGTCCATGTACATTAAGTGTGTTATGGCATGTTGAGTATCACTGTGTGAAAATTTAAAGCCGGGGCAAGAATCATTAAGTAGCTTTGAGAGAGGGTTGATGGCGAGACAGAACCAAAGCGGACTCAAAGAGTCTCCCTGAAATATACCTCTATTAATGAATATTGGCTCTGTCTCCATATTTGAGTGATCTGATTTTATTTTAAGTTTAGTTTTCCAGTTTTGCATAGTGTGTTTAAGGAATTTGATAATAATAGGGTGGATTTTATAGTGTTCTAGAATATATATAAGCCAACTGTGAGGTACGGAATCAAATGCTTTTTTATAATCTATGTACATAGAGAACATGTTATTTTTACTTTTATAGGCTTGCTTTGACACCACTGCGTCAATTACTAACTGCTCTTTGCATCCTTGGCTGCCTCTGCGACAACCTTTCTGTTCTTCAGCTATCAAACTGTTTGTGTTAGTGTGCCTGTAGATTACTTCGGTGATACAAGATGTCATGATTTTGTATATATTTTGTAGACATGTGATAGGTCTGTATTTTGCTGGATTCTTTAAGTCTGATTTATCTTTAGGTAGCATGTATGTCATTCCTAAAGTAATGTAGTACGGCAGAGTTTCTGGTGCTTCAATGAATGAGTTTATCTGATCTAGAATGGCAGGATGCAAGTATGTGAGTTTCTTATACCAGTAGTTGTGAATATTATCCGAGCCTGGCGCTTTCCAGCTATGTAATTTATCTACAACCCGTTTTAATATTTCTAAACTTATTTTATTAAATTCCATATTAGGTAAATTTTGTAGGTTTTGTCTATCTTTATTAATCCAACCAGCTTTTGTGTTGTGAGTTACTGGGGCTGACCACATATCAGACCAGTATTTGTGCATATTTTCAGGTTCGGGAATTTCAAATGTCGATTGGGCTGTAGTATTCATACCGAGCGATCTATAAAATTGTTTTTCATTATTATTAAAAGTGTTGTTTTGTGTTTTTCTTTTTGTCGTGACTTTGTACCTACGGAGTCTGCTCGTGATAGCGCTTAACTTTTGTTTAAGTGTGTCCATAAACTGCGATAAATGTGTGTTCTCCCCTTCGTGTTGAGAGTGGATTCTATAATTTAATTTTATGTCTTCAATATACTTTGCTAATTTTTTGCTGGGATTGCCTCGTATAAATTCTGTCAATTTGTCTATTTTAACTCTTAAGTCATCGATTCTTCTTTCGAGGCGTTTCTGCCATGCTGGTATAAAATTATTGTGGCTATTATTGGTAATACTATTTTCTGAAACTTTTTTACCATTAAGTTTCGTAGATATGTATGCTGCAGAATATATTGCCGCTTGTGTTATTTCGAAAGGGGAGTCCAGTGGAACGTGTTTTGGTAATATAACGCTGTTGATGTAATTAACTATAGTCGCTAATTTCTTTGAGGTTTTTTGTTTAGGTAGGAAAGGTCTTGAAACCGGGTCAGTATTTTTAAATCTTTCGAAGGCTGTTAGAAACGCTTCTTCTATTTCTCTTTGTTTATCTGGGAGGAAGTTTGTATTTAAATGATCTTGTGGAAGAGTGCTAGTTATTAGGCTGTTTAAGAGTGAGGCATCTGCGTCTTGAATTAAATTATAGTTTTGTGTTGGTGATGTCTGTTGTCTTAGTGGGGATGTATGCGGTGTGTTACTTGTTTGGACATGTTGTCTATTTACTTCTAAAAGAGCTTCTTCACGAATCTGTTGCATTCTGTCTTCAGTTAAAAACTTTCTTTTGACAATAACCTGACGTTGATCAGCTATCCGCTGTTCTGTTAAGTGAGAAAGGTGAGGAAATTCAGCTATTACTGCTCGATGTAAAAGTTGTCTGTAGCTAGTTTTGTTAGATTCCATGTTGGTGACGATAAAGTAGTGTCGCATTATACTTTCATTTATGTCTTCTGACCATTTCATTCTTTGTACAGTGTGTACGGTGTTAGTGGTTTGTGTAGTTTGACTGGAAATAGTGTTCTGCAGGATTGTTTCTACCTCGTTTCGAATATTATTTATTTTTTCAGTTGATAAGAGTTTGTTATTTATTATCGCGCGGCGTTGATCACCTATTCGTTGCCGACTTGCCTGCATTTCTGGGTGTGCTTCAGAAAATATTTGATGTAGTTCTGCTAGGTATGACTTTTTGTTTATTGTTTCTAATTTAGTTATAGTGTAGTATGTGCGCATTATAAATATATTCATATCTTCTGACCATTTTTTGCGCGCACGAAGAGTAGTCTTGGTGGGTACAAGGTTAGTAGCGCTTGCCACTTGCACAACATCCGCGACTGGAGAAGTTGACAGTGAGAGAGAAGATGCGGGATCATTACAAACAATATCCATATAGGAGGGAGGGGAAGAAGGGATAGAAGAAAAAAGAGAGCTAGGAGAGGAAGGACAAGAAGAAGGTTGGTCGGCTGTAGTCAATTTTTCGAGGGGAACCCGCCTGCTCAGTCCCCCGTCGCCAACGGTTCGCATACTGTGGCATCCAGCGTCGGCTCCAGATGCGCCCCGGCGACCCCCGGGCAGCGGCCGCAAATTATACTTCCTTTTTTCCATAATCTCCATTGGGTTGGGTTTGGAATCGTTAGTTGGGTAGGTGTTTGCCAAGGTGTTAGTGGCTGTTATATGTAATTTATGATTTAGGTCATGATGGTAAGACCTCATTTACCAGTACCTATACCCGTAAGCCCCCCCACCACGACAAGGTGATCCCTCGGGGGGGTTATTATTATTATTATTATTATTACATACATATTATATATATATACATATAAAGCGAGTGTGTATGAAAGTGTCGGAAGGGGTAGACCTATGCGAACGTTTCTAGACCAAATCAGAGACGTCTTGAAAAAAAAGGCCAGGTCAAGAGTACCCTAAACCGAAGAGCATGTATGAAGAGAATAATGAAAGTGGAAGAAGCAAAAGAAGTATGTAAGGATCGTAGCAAGTGGAAAGAAGTGGTCTCTGCCTACCCCTACGGGATAGAGGCGGGATTATATCTAGAGTATCTATGTATGTATAATATCATAAGCCGACAGTGGGTACTATCATACCTTTGCCTCTAGCGAAATGACAAAAGAATAGTAAAAATATGATAAGGAAATCAATTAAATATTTAAACGCTGATAAAGACGTGTGAGATGCGAAAGTATTTAATCAATTTAAAGAGATAATACACTATCAAGACAAGATCATATCTGGTCCAGATAAGAGAAGCTGGTAATATTTACATATAAAACTCACTGATATAACGTAATTAATCTTATTGTAATTAAGTATTAAGTCGGATAGTATTGGCTTAAGAAGAAAATTGATTATATATTTATTATTATTTTATATAATAATGTTTATTAAACAGGGAAACGTTATCTTGGTGCTATTTATATTTGAGGTAATATTCTCCTTTCTTTTCCGATACATTACACAGTTTTCTGCTAGAAAAAAGAAACGTGATATCTGATAAGACCCCCCTCCCCCCTAAGTGAGATTTGCAAAGATTTAGCTAGATCTCCTTCCCCCCTAGAAAACCTCACTTAACTAATGGACGCCCCTTTACAATTTACCCCCGTTTCGGTAAGCGCTTACCGTCAACCCGTTGGTGCTTTACTTGTCATATAACTTTCTCTCTACATTTTTTTGTTACAGAATACTTACTGCCAAATTTTATCAGGAAGAAACATCTACCAATCGCCTTCGAACGTACCACTGAATAATAATAATAATGTTGGCAACATCTGGAATAGCATACCAGGCATGATACCTGCTAATGGAATACCGATTAATAATCCATTGCCAGCATTCACTAACGGAATACCTGGGGCAAGTCCGATGAATGGCATGTCCGTTAATAATCCACAAGCAGGTTTCACTAACGGAATACCTGGCACATATACAGTGAATGGCATATCCGTTAATAATCCACAGCCAGCATTCACTAATGGAATATCTGGTACATATCCACTTAATGCCATATCTGTAAATAATCCTCTAGCAAGATTCACTAACGGACTACCAAGCGTATATTCAATTAACGGTATGCCCGTCAATAATCCATTGCCAGCATTCACTACCGGACCACCTAGCGTATACGCAATGAATGGCTTATCCGTTAATAATCCACTGCCAGCATTTACTAACGGCATTCCTAACGCATATCAGTTGAATGGAATGCCTGCCAATACTGGATTGCCGACTTACACTAACGGCTTTTCTGGCACGTATAGAAATGCTGTTCCACAAAACAACGAATTTTTATTCACTCCTGAAGTGTCATATACGCCTGGTATTTCGTTGAATAATCCATATACCGTTTCAAATAACGCCAATAATAAAGTAATATATTCAAGAATACCAGGAACTGAAGGTTTGTACGATATTGTCAATGGATTTCAAATGACAGGCACGCCAATCAACGGCTTACAAACAAGCCAGAAAGTAAACGGAATGCCATTCGGTGGCCAGCCAATCAACGGAATTCAACTGGCTCCTGGAATGACTGGAAATATGCAAATAGTAGGACCGCAAATGGCGCCTCCGTTAGCGAAACAAATTGTGAACAATGAATTAATTATTAATCCAATTCCTACTGATGGCCAATCGGGATTGATGAGTTTGAATAATCTACTGTCACTTTTGACAAATGGAGGTAATATGTTGGCGTCAGGTGGCGTTCCTAAGATAAGAGGCAGACGCCAACGTACCAGAGTAGTGCAAGTTCCAGCTGTGAATAACGCGTGGCAAATGCCCAATGCCCCAATGTTTGCCGCCAACTATGTGCCTACTAGTGGCTTGAACGGCGGACAACCAGGGTTTGTACCAACCAATGTGCCAAGCTCGCCGGTCTTCCAGTTCGGAGACTTTGGCAGTTTGCCATTGTTGAATGGGTTGCCAGTGGCTGGAATCACGGAAACTGTAACGGTTCTAGGACCGGAATCTTTAGGTTACTGAGCGAGAATTTAGTATTACTTATTTATTTAAAGCTACCAAACTAACTATGGATAAAATATTTGTCCCAAATCGGTATCCCGAGGCAACGTGCTAAGAAGACTAGCAGCATTGCCACGCTGGATAGCAATGCTGATTCTCTGAGGGAGGTATGTTCCAGCTCGCTGGGATTATAGACATAGTGTTGATAATTTATTTTTATGTACATGCATAGACATCTTACGCTGAGCCCCTAAAGGGGTAGGCAGAGGGAGTAGAGCGCCAGTTTATTTATTTAACTTATTTTAATTAAGGGATAATAAATTACAGATTGAATTATTTAACAAAATAGTTTAATTTCAAGTGAAAAGATAGTTATATATTCACGCATTAAAGTCTTCACGGGGGTGCAGAGGTGGAACGACATAGTTAAGTTTCAATGTGTCATGGCGGGACCGTGGCTGTTTCTGGAGCCGAGTGGTTCGAGCAGTTGCCCGCGACATAATGATCGCAAGTTTGAATCCCGACTGTACCCTACAGGGCTATGATTCAAAAGAGCGCTATGAAGAAGAACATGAATTTATTCTCAAACGTATGCAGGTTTCCTCTCGAAGTTTTCCTTCACCGTGCTCGTGGTGTAATTAATCACTGTACTTGAATAAAAAAAAAACATTGGTACCGTCAGGATTCGAACTGGCATCCTTTGCATTCTAAGCTGTGGAATGAGCTCCCCGTTGTGGTTTTCCCTGGAGAGTATAGCAAGGAGTTCTTCAAGAAGGGTGTGAAAAGATTCGCAGGGTCGGCAGCGCGAGATTGATAACCCTGGTGTTGCTAGCGTCCATAGGCGGCGGTAACCGCTTACCATCAGGGGGACCGCATGTTTGTTTGCCATCCGTGTTGCATAAAAAAAATTGCCCACCACAGCTCTGTAGTCAGTTTCAAATTTCTTGTCAAGTTTTTCTTTTTGCCTTTTTCATGGTATATCACTGCGATGAATCATAACAATAGACATAATATTTTGTCTCTTTCTTACTCCTCACAAATCAATTGGTTTAGAAAGAGATGCACAATGAAAGAATACTGTAGATGCGTCAATATTATTTCGAAATTTAGATAATACAGTTAAATCCACTGTGGAAGTCACGTATTTGAAAATTATCATCTTTAACTAGTAATTTTACGTGGTTTCACTCATTTATATAATAATTATAATATTGTAGGACGAAAGAACATACCTTAACGCCTTCCCACAATCGTCTCCAAAGGGGTAGGCAGGAAGAACACCCTCTTCATCATCTCTTCATCGCCACTTAGGTGCCAACGTGAAATATGGCAAGTACACCAACATTTGCCAAGCACGACTATACATACGCCCAAGGATTTCTTCTCGAACTCTTTTTACCTTATTTTCGAAAAAATCTGCTGTTACGATGAACTTTCACATACATGTAGAATCTACGTTAATATTTATTATGTCGTCATTAATATTTTATGAAAAAACCTATATAACTATTTTTCGAAGTGACCCCTTTAATATTGGAGCTATTCGTTTTATTTCTTAGTTTTGAGTAATATATAGGTACATAATACTTGATAACTGACAGACAGATGACAGGCCATCTTACACGACATGATAGCTTCTTTAGAAACATCTTAGAAGGAAAGGTAGAGGGGAAAAGAGGTAGGGCATAATAAGAGAGGTAGGGCATAAAAGAGAGGTAGGGCATTTAAGAGAGGTAGGGCATAACGGGTTTCCCGTTCGAATTCGGAGCTGCCCGACTGGGGCAGGACCTCCACCCTATAGAAGTCCGTAGCCAAATAACACAATTTTTTGTGTTGTGTTTCTACGCGGTGAATAGGGTTTCCAGTAATGAGCTCCATGGAGAGGGGGGAGGATTGTTACATTGTGTTGAAAGCAGAGGGATTAAACCCATTATGCTGCCAACACACTATAACTCTCCGAACACAGAGTGGCAACACGCAAGTGATACTTCAGTATCGTGAGCGTAAATAGGCTGCGGTAACCGTTTCCCATCAGATGGCCGTATGCTTGTTTGCCACTCTTTTGTATAAAAAAAAAAAAAAAAAAAGAGAGGAAGAAAGACCAAGCGTCAAGAAAAAGTGTCTCTCATGACGTATAGGGAGGTCAAGGAGGTTGCGCTGGACAGAAGCGAATGGAAGGGAGTGCATCAGAGACGCCGACAAGAACCCAGCTCTTAAATCTGTGATGATGACTTGACAACTTCTAGAAAATAACTGTAATATTTTCCGAGACAGCCTGTATGTCTCATACACACAGCCCGTCCGATAATTTTCTATTTGGAATAAAAGATAAGCTAAAATTTATAAATAATATAGGTCAGTAAAACATGTACTAATCACATATTAGTTAGTATGTGTTGAAAGGCACTAAAACAATGCGTATTTATTTGTTACACTTATTCGCCTTGCATTTTGTTATTCAAGTGAGTATTACATTTATTTAAAATCCCAGAACTTTTGCGATTAAACACGTCAATACCACAGCAGAACATACAGTGATTTCTCACACCACGAGCTTTACGGTGAAGGAAAACGTCGACAGAAAACCTGCATACGTCTGAGGAGTAATTTAAAGGCGTATTGGGTTTGAGAAACGGCGATAGACTCGCCATCTGCCCCTAACTGTATTTCCGACGAATTTAAGGTGTTATTACACCTCTGGCTAAGTGGTTCGAGTAGTTGCCTGTAACAAACATTGCATGTTCGAATCCCGACTGTGTCAATCAGTTTTTCTGAACTTAAGTACAGTTATTAGTCGCATCACGAGCTTTACGGTGAAGGAAAACGTCGAGAGGAAACCTGCATACGTTTGAGAAGACATTCAAAGGCGTATGTATGTATGTATGTGTGTATTGTGTTGCAGGCAACTACTCGAACCACTCGGCAATCAAGGCTTCTTCTCTGATAGATATAGATATTATTATTAATACGCTTTTTATTAGCTTGAGACGTATGTATGTTAGTATGTTTGTATGATAGTATGTAACGGAATCTTTGAACATGATTTTAACCCCCTTCAAAAAGTCGGATTAACTCGAAATTTAGCATACTTATTAAGAACCGATGACAATTCAATATTTTGACCCGTTATCCTTACTAGGATAATCAGGATCAGCGATTTTTTATTTTTTTATATTCATTTTTGCACTAAAGCAAAGGTGCTGATGCTGATTCGAAAGATAAACTTGATAATACGCTACGTAATAATCGTTAAAATAATCGCTAAAATAATAGTTTTCTATTTTTTTGTTGGATTTTCTATAAAAAGTGTATTTTTTTAACTTTTTAAATAAATAATATTTAATAAAAAATATTTTTGTCAACAGACGTCAGCGTACATCATAAGTGATTGTGAATCTCTTTGTGATACAGACACCGCACGCTTTGAGGAGGTATGGGACACATGTCAAGTGAGTATCTAAGGATGATAATAAGTAAAAACCAATTTGATGCAAAGGTCGCAAGTTCGAATCCCGATTGTACCAATGAGTTCTTTCTGAACTTAAGTACAGTGATTAGTCACACCACAAGCTTTACGGTGAAGGAAAACATCGAGAGGAAAACTGCATACGTCTGAGAAGAAATTCAAAAGGCGTATGTATAGTCGTGCTTGAGTAACGGCGATGGACTCGCCATCTGTCACGTTGGCACCTAATATACCTCTGGCGGAAAGTGGGTGTGTGGGTATTACCTATACACCTCTGGCTACCCCTTCGGGGACCCTTGTGGGAAGGCGTGAGGATATTATATCATACATTTAAATCGCCAGAAAAGTCCTTATTTTGATTTGATTTTTTAAAGGACACAGTTGAAACGAACACGATCCATCAGGAATCCAATAATTTTGAAATCATAATTAATAACACTGGTTTATACATAAAAAACGGTGATAAAGACGAGATAAGCAACATTATAGACCTGACTAACGTCGGAAATTATGAAGCTGGCGCTGTAATCGCTGTGCCCGACGCTGGAATAGATGCAGGTGTCGCTGGAATAGATGCAGATGACGCTGGAATGGATGCAGATGATGTTGAAATAGATGCAGATGACGTGGAAATAGATGCCGATGACGCTGAAATAGATGCAGATGACGTGGAAATAGATGCCGATGACGCTGAAATAGATTCAGATGACGCTGGAATGGATGAAGATGACGCTGGATTTGATGAATATGACTCTGGAATTGACTTAGATGAGATAGATGCAATTTCCCTTGATGGAGATGACAACGATCCGGTATTGGTAGAGTTTGGCGGTCCAGTAAAAGCGCATGGCACTGTATCTATTGTGAGAAAATTTGGTAGTGGATGTGAGTGAAATAACAATTTGCCATAAGTTAAGAATTCATCGGTAAATGGGCAAATTCTAGAGCAAGTGAATGAATTTGTATATCTTGGAAGCATGTTCACACGAGATGGAAAGTATGAAAAAGATATTGAAAGAAGGATAACGGCCGGAAATAAGGTGAATGGAGCCATGTCGGCGTTGATGGTAAAGTCTGGAGCACGTCGAGTTGCTGTCCACCGCGATATTGGTACCTACCCATTTGTGGCATGGCAGCGAATCCTGGTATGTCAGAGGAAGTATGAAAATATTTGAATGAAGTTCGAGATGCGATCTTCGAAAATGTGCGGCGTAACGATATTAGATCGAATCCGTAATGAAGAGATTCGCAAATCAACTGGCGTGAATGAGGGCGTGATTGTAAAGATGAAGAAAGGCATGTTACGTTGATTTGGACACATAGAAAGGATGAGTGAAGAAAGATTGACGAAACAGATATACAAAGCAAAAGTGTGTGCAAGAAGAGGCAGAGGAAGGCCACGTTCCAACTACCTGGATCAAATAGATCGGACTCTGAAGGACGGAACGTTAAGAGTACTCGAAACCGACGAGCATGTATGAAGAGACTGATGAATGTGGACGAAGCGAAAGAGGTATGTAAGTCTAGAGAGAACTGGCGCTCTATACTCTCTGCCTACCCCGTTGGGGACTTGGCGTGATGATATGTATGTATGTATGTAAGAATTCATAATTCAATATAATTATAACAAATATTTTTATAATATGTCTGAATTTTGGTCCTTATGTTATTAAATATTCTAATTGCCAATAGTTTTAAGAACCTATATTTACACACCAACATGTTTTGTTAGAGCGAGAGAAACCATAGGAGACAACCATAGGATTGTTATACGTACAAGTTTGAACGTTTGAGGGTGAGTAGAGCGTGAGTTTGAGCTTGAGTATAGAATCTCGTTCACGCTAAAAAAAATGTATTCAATTCTGTTCTACTAATTCAGTGGGTTACACGGTTTCCTGTGATGAAGATGATAAATGCATGCCCAAATTCCAATAGACAGCAGTCACTGATATTTTTGTTAATTTTGTACCGTGCTTTACGGCGCAGACAGCGAGTCCGCCGCCGTTACTCAAGAACGTCTATACATACATATCATCACGCCGAGTCCCTAATGGGGTAGGCTGAGAGTATAGAGCGCCAGTTCTTTAGACTTACATACCTCGAAACCAACGAGCATGTATGAAGAGACTGATGAATGTGGACGAAGCGAAGGAGGTATGTAAGTCAATACATACATCTTTGAATTTCTTCTCATACGTATGCAGGTTTTCTGGTTTTCCTTCATTGTAAAGCTCGTGGGGTGACTCCACATTATACTTGGGTTGGGAAAAAATCTGCACAGTTCGGATTCGAATTTGCAATCTTTGTGTTGCAGGCAACTCGGCTCCAAGTCTCTTTTTTATTTAATTATATATTATTATCATGATATCATCACGCAGAGTCCCTAACGGGGCCGGCATTGTATAGAGCGCCAGTTCTCTCTAGACTTGCATAACTCTTTCGCTTCGTCCACATTCATCAGTCTCTTCATTCATGCTCGTCGGTTTCGAATACTCTTGACGTTCTCGTCCTTGAGCGTCCGATCGATTTGATCCAGGTAGTTGGCCTTCCTCTGCCTCTTCTTGCACACTATATTTATATAGTTTTAATGAATTTAGTTTTTTTCTTCCAGTATTGACGTCTCCATTGCTGTCTGCGACCAAACGTGAAGTAACTGCCGCTTCCGAACCCTCAGATACTGATCAAGAAACCTCTATAACAACTTTATATGTACCCAGAGTTATCTATCCTATTGTATATCACCATCCCCCAGTTCCCCTATTATCAAGCGTTCGATATCCCATGTACTCACATCCGAATTTGTCAGTTACTGAGTCTTTAACTGACTCGTCAGACAATGTTGGATTTGAATTAAAAAGTGTGCCATTTTGTGGTCTTGTTCCGGCATCTGGTAGTGTTACCATTGTTGGTAACTATTGAAATGTAATTATCGTCTCGGCGTAATTCACATAAATATATTTATAATTTAATGAAATTGAATATATATATATTATCACAAATTTAAGAGCTGGTCTCTTGTCGGCGTCTCTGATGCAGTCCCCTCCATTTGCTTCTGTCCAGCGCAACCTCCTTGACCTCCTTATACGTCATGAGAAACACTTTTTCTTTGATCTGACCCATGTATGTTAATCTTGGTCTTCCTCTCCCTCTCTTCCCCTCTATCCTTCCTTCTAAGATGTTTCTAAAGAAGCTATCATTTTTCATTTCGTATAAGGTGGACTTTTTTGAGTACGTCTTCGTTTGTTATCCTGTCCGTCCAGCTGATTTTTTCCATCCTATATCCACAAGTGTCCCCAAAGGGGTACTCAGAAGTGTGTATGTAGTAACAACAGACCCAATATCCCCAGAGATATTTGTAATGAATTATCGTAGATATTATTTATGTAAATATAAAAGAAAATTTTTAGAAGCCGTGGTGGCCGAGTGCTTCGAGCAGTTGCCTGCGACGCAAAGGTCGCAAATTCGAATTCCGACTGTACCAATGAGTTCTTCTGGACTTAAGTACAGTGATTAGTCACACCATGAGCTTTACGGTGAAGGAAAACATCGAGAGGAAACCTGCATACGTCTGAGAAGAAATTCAAAGGCGTATGCATAGTCGTGCTTGAGTAACGTCGATGGACTATTGGGGCGATGGGTATTACATATGTAGGTATTACACCTCTGCCTACCCCTTCGGGGACCCTTGTGGGAAGGCGTGAGGATATTTTTTTTTTTAATCGATTAATTCCATCGGTTGTGTCATAAGTTTATTAAAGAGAGTTAAATAAATATTTTAAAGCACGTGTATTTTATATTACCGTACTGTTTGTTATACAGGAATAGGTATATCCGATTCCTGTTTATAAAGCCGTGGTGGCCGAGTGATTCGAGTAGTCGCCAGCAACACATATAGTGCAAGTCCGAATCTGGACTGTACCAATGAGTTTATCTATACTTAAGTACAGTGATAGGTCACACCACTTTAGGTCGTTTACACACACAGCTTTACGGTGAATGAAAACAATATTATAAACTGGTTTCCCCGGCGAACTTCGTACCACCTAAAAAGTCAAGAAAATTGTTGTGTGTGAACCTTCTTCAGACTTCATAAAACACAACTAAAATAAGTCATCCAAATCGGTTCAGCCGTTTTAGAGTTCTGTGCTTAGCAACACATTTAGTGATTAATTTTTATTTATTTACAATAACAACAATTAACAATATTTACAAAGAACAGTTGAAACTAACTACTTACAAATAAAATATTTGTCCCAAATTGGTATCCCGAGGCAACGTGCCAAGAAGACTAGCAGCATTGCCACGCTGGATAGCAATGCTGATTCTCTGAGCGAGATATGTTCCAGCCCGCCTGTCACGAGAGGTCTCGAATAGACGGCGCGAGACCTCTTTAAAAAGATGGTGAGCCTCAGGACCCCAAGGCCCCAGAGTTTCAACCGCAAATGCAGCAAATATGTAACCTGACCCGAGACAGGCATACTTGCGGCGCTTGAGGCACTCCTGCTGAGCAGCAGCGGCGCCGGCCGCCACCGATGTGTCAGGAAGACGGGAAGGAGCCAGTGTGTTACTAGTTATATTAATTTTAACTTTTTAAGTCATAACTATATTTTTTTTTTTTAAATCTAGATTAATTCCAACTTTAATAGAGCCGTGGTGGCCGAGTGGTTCGAGCAGTTGCCTGCGACGCAAAGGTCGCAAGTTCGAATCCCGACTGTACCAATGAGTTTTTCTGAACTTAAGTACAGTGATTAGTCACACCACGAGCTGAACGGTGAAGGAAAAACATCGAGAGGAAACCTGCATACGTCTGAGAAGAAATTTAAAGGCGTATGTATAGTCGTGCTTGAGTAACGGCGATGGACTCGCCATCTGTCACGTTGGCACCTAATATACCTCTGGCGGAAAGTGGGTGTGTGGGTATTACCTATACACCTCTGCCTACCCGTTCGAGGTCCTTTGTGAGCAAATTCATATTTTTTTAATCCCTATCACGTCATTTAAGCCCCAAGTGTAATCGTAACAATAATTAATTCTTATCAGTATTACACAGCGATGTTAAGCAAGCCATTCGTGCCTGAAAACGTATCGACAGAATTACCTCATAGTTTTTCAATATATATATTACAATATTATGCAACTAAGCAACCTAGAAAGGCTAAAGGGACCGACCGATCGTCGGAAGGGCCGACCAGTACGTACTGTAAATAATAATATAATAATATAAAATAATATATCCTCACGCCTTCCTACAAGGGTCCCCGAAGGGGTAGGCAGAGGTGTATAGGTAATACCCACACACCCACTTTCCGCCAGAGGTATTAGGTGCCAACGTGACAGATGGCGAGTCCATCGCCGTTACTCCAGCACGACTATACATACGCCTTTGAATTTCTTCTCAGACGTATGCAGGTTTCCTCTCGATGTTTTCCTTCACCGTAAAGCTCGTGGTGTGACTAATCACTGTACTTAAGTTCAGAAAAACTGATTGGTACAGTCGAGATTCGACCTTTTTTCCCTTTCGAACTTGCGACCTTTGCGTCGCAGGCAACTGCTCGAACCACTCGGCTTTATGTTGTTTTATGAAGCCTGAAGAAGGTTCACACACAACAATTTTCTTGACTTTTTAGGTGGTACGAAGTTCGCCGGGGAAACTAGTTTATAATATTGTTTGTCATTCACCGTAAAGCTGTGTGTGTAAACCACCTAAAGTGGTGTGACCTATCACTGTACTTAAGTACAGATAGACAATACTTAATGAAAAAAAAAACTTTTTTTCCAGTATCTACAATTCAAGTATAAAAGTTTTTATTTTCTTTATTACAGCCGAACGAAACCGGGCGTAACGCTAGTTGCGTCCAAGATGCATTATGTAACAGAATGCAACATGTAATTTATCTTAACAATTTTATTTTGTAACAACGGCACGTTTCTTTCAGATGCAATGAGATAAGATACTTATTAAAATAAATGATTGTTCTCGAATGTGACTAGTATGCCGGCCATCTTCAAAATATTAATTACAATGCAGATAATTGTCTTAATATATTCCCTTGTTTTAATAAAGGTGAGTTTTAAAAATTTTCTGTTGGTCCTTCGAGCTTAATTTTATTGGTCATACATAAATATAAAATATTCATCTTACTAATATTATAAATGTGAAAGTTTGTAAGTTTGGATGTTTGCGGTTCTTTCACGGCCAAACGGTTGAATCGATTCGGCTGAAAGTTGAAATGGTGATAGCTTATACCTAGGAATAGCACATAGGCTACTTTTTTTTGTCCTGAAAAATTCAAAGTTCTTATATTATAGTATAATGCTCTTTCACGGCATAGCTACTTTTTCGAAATCCACGCGGGCGAAGCCGCGGGCATTAGCTAGTAATATATAAACGCGCCCACGGCTGGGGTAGTCACATTATTCAATAATAGATATATTCTTCGATGGGAGGGAAAAAATTAAAGGGACGTTGGACTTGGACGGTCAGATGTCGGCCCAAAGTTAGAATTACGTGCAATTAATTGTCTTTAATTTAAAAGGATTGAATATAAATAGATATGATGCTACTGCAAGATAATGTAGCTTTCCATAGGTATGGACTCCCGGAAGGGTTAGATTCATATTTGATCCGATAGATGGCGTTACGATTGTGTTTAGTTTTTTATTCGACGACCGTCTGGTCTAGTGGTTAGAGCCCCTGACTGCGAAACTTGAGGTCGCGGGTTCGAATCCCGCTGAGGGCAGATATTTGTGTGATGACCACGAGTATTTGTACCTTAGTCTTGGATGTCCTATGTATTTATGTATATATCTATCTATATAAGTAAATATATCGTTGTCTGGTTACCATAACACAAGCTTTGCTTAATTTGGGACTAGGTCAATGTGTGTGGAATTGTCCCAGGTATTTATTATTATTATTATTATTCTTTCTCGCAAACGAAATTGGGTGGAACAGCTAATTGCTAAACATATTATGATTGATCTTTTCTTTTTCAGATAACGTCATCACAGATTCTATCAAATGGCCTCAGAAATTTTGCAAATATGCCAAACTCAATGAATTTTGCAAAAAGCTTTGCAGACAACCGGCCACCCCTATCCAGAAACTTCGGAAACAACTTACATATGAATAGACCTGATTATATGGAAAGCGAAGCTCTATCAGGCTTTCCAGGTCAGGGCTGGAACCCAGAACGAATTGGCGCCAACCTGGCCAACGCGGAATATGCCAACATCGCCAACGCCAATTTGGCATATCCAAACGGCTTAAGCGCAAACTTGGGTTCGTTTAACTTTGCAAATAGCCGGCTTCCTGGCATTGGAGCACCTGCCAGCGGACCTGGTGGCAACGGCCTTGGTCTGAAGATTATAGCAGATGCTTTGGAGATAGGTGGTAATATTGCCGTTAGTGGTAAAATGCCTATTTATGGATCGGTTGCCCTGAACGGAAACGTACCATCTGATGGTACTGCTGCCGTACAGTACAACTGTGGGGCGCACAAACTCATTGATTCGTAGTTAATATTTTTTAAGAAGTATTTATTTATTTAATTGTGTTTTAATTAAATTATTAATAAAAATAACATTATGAAAATAGCCCGTTTTTTATATAACAAAGGTGTAATGTTAGCGGTTAGCGTACCTTGGAAAATAATGTTTCTAGAGCCGTTGTGGCTCATTCGAGTAGTTGCCTCCATCGAAAACATTGCAAGCTTGAATCCCAGCTGCTCCAATGGGATTTTTCTAATGAGCTTGAGTACAGTGATGGGTACCACGAGCTTTACGGTGAAGGCAAACTTCTCGTTAGATCATCATCACAATAATACAGATTTAAGAGCTGGCCTCTTGTCGGCGTCTCTGATGCATTCCCTTCCACTCGCTTCTGTCCAGCGCAACCTCCTTGACCTCCCTATACGTCATGAGAGACACTTTTTCTTTGATCTGAGATCTGAGAGCCCTTTGCGCGTAAGGCAGATAGAACGACACCAGATTTTTCTAGATTTAATAAACTTCTTGGCCTTCATCTGCCAATGAAACGAGTCAATCAAATACGAGATCTAGGAGTGCTTATGGATTCGCGAATGGACTTCAGAGACCACATAATGACAATGTGCGCGCAGGCAACTATGACTCTGGGGTTCTTTGTGAGAGTGACGGCCCCATTTACCAACAGCAGGGTCCTACTAATGCTGTATAAAGCATATGTCCGCAGCCGTCTGGAGTACGGATATTATCCCTTCCTGTATCCTTCTATGTTCGTCCTGGGTATGACAGGACTACATACGGTAGACCTCAGACGTAAACTGTAACAAAGTCGACAACCCAGACGCACTGTATCGGGTAGGGCTGGTTGGAATTCCTCCACGATACTTCATTGGAGGGGACGCGAGTCCTCGCCGACGCGGGCCCCTGTTGGCGGTAGCGCCCACGGCCAGGGTAGTCACATTATTCAATGCCATGCTCACTCAGCACACACATGTAGATATATTGTTCGATGGGGAGGTAACTATTTACAGGGACGTGTGGTCAACACGTCCCTGTAAATAGTTACTTGGAGGGTCAGCTGTCGGCCCAAAGTTAGAATATAAAAATATATCCTCACGCCTTCCCACAAGGGTCCCCGAAGGGGTAGGCGGAGGTGTATAGGTAAACCCACACACCCACTTTCCGCCAGAGGTATATTAGGTGCCAACGTGACAGATGGCGACTCCATCGCCGTTACTCATGCACGACTATACATACGCCTTTGAATTTTTTCTCAGACGTATGCAGGTTTCCTCTCGATGTTTTCCTTCACCGTAAAGCTCGTGGTGTGACTAATCACTGTACTTAAGTTCAGAAAAACTCATTGGTACAGTCGGAATTCGAACTTGCGACCTTTGCGTCGCAGGCAACTGCTCGAACCACTCGGCCACCACGACTCTTAGTATAGTTTAGTTAGGATTAGGTATAAAAATTGTATTTCTATTTCTAAAATGTTTAATATGTAAGTGCTTTGGTTTATAATGCTGTTAACTTACATGTGTTTTGATTAATACATAAATAAATCTAATGATACGTGATGATGAATAGGCGTCGTGATATTGTAATTCAATAATTTATACCCCAGAACACGCCTTTTACATAATGGGATTTTTAAGGGGACATAGTAATTACAATACCTAATGAGTAACCATGGAGTTTCCTGTCGGTTCTTCTCCATGGAAGCCACCAACCCGAACCGTGCACTTTTCGACGTTTTGCCCATCTAGGCCTATGTGAAATAAAATATTTTGATTTTAGTTTATTATAAATAATAATATATAATATATCCTCACGCCTTCCCACAAGGGCCCCCGAAGGGGTAGGCAGAGGTGTATAGGTAATACCCACACACCCACTTTCCGCCAGAGGTATATTAGGTGCCAACGTGACAGATGGCGAGTCCATCGCCGTTACTCCAGCACGACTATACATACGCCTTTGAATTTCTTCTCTGACGTATGCAGGTTTCCTCTGTTTTCCTTCACCGTAAAGCTCCTGGTATATTTATTATATTTAAAATTATGCAAATAGGTTGCGGTAACCGTTTTCAATCGGGTGGGCCGTATGCTTGTTCGCTTCTCGTACTGTATTAAAAAAAAATCCTTCGCAGGACAGTGATAGCTGTTTGTATATTGTGACACTTAATAATCTCTCACGGGGTAGGCAGAGAGGCTAATCCTCTCCAGGTTTACAGACCTATTTCTTTTCATCTACCTTTAGTAACCTAACTCCACTGGGTCTGTGGCTTTTATTTTTCACCCAAACGGAGCCGGGTCGGGACAACTAGTTTAGAATAAATAAAAATTAAAGGCAAGCGTAATCAGAGGATAATTATTGAAAAATCGTTAAAAATAAAATTAGGCAAATAACAAAAACGGCATTTAATTTACGAATAGTATATACAAAAAATATTAATATAGCTAATAATACAAGGGATTGTTGCCGCAGCTGCTGGCAACACTGACAGTGCCTCCAGCGGGCACTGTACCCTCAAACGTCACGTAGCCCACGACCGGCACATTGCCCACGATGGCTGTATTGCCACCCACTGGTAACTCTCCCACCACTGACACATCTCCGTAGCCAACATCTGGCATCCCGCCAAAGTCTCTGCCAGCAAAATTGTTCATCGCAAGCTCTCTAGCGGCGAGATTGTTCATGCCAAAGTCTCTAACGGGAAAGTTGTTCATGCCAAATTCACGGCCGGCAAAATTGTTAATGCCGAACTCCCGGGGGCCGAAGTTGTTCAACGCGAGGTCTCTGGCCGCAATGTTGTTGATCCCCAGATCTCTAGGGCCCAAATTGTTGCCATATCCCAAGCCGTTGCCGAGTCCGAGGACTTGGCAGAGGGAAGTCTGAAAACCAAAAACATCTAATTCAAAATTTCATTCTATCAAATCGCATGATATTAAAAATATTTTTTTCAACGTAAGGGGTACTTATTGAACGCCGAATACTAATTATACTACGTTAAGCACCACTTCAATTACCAATTGGATCCCAGGAGCTGTAACCACTGGACCAGACGGTCGTCTAAAATATATCTTATATCGGGATCATTGTTACAAATATGCCTACAAAGCATAGATAGATATAAACCATAATATTTACCTGCACGATGCTGAGAAGCACACAAGCTAGAACAATTACCATTGTATCGAATAAAGTTTAAATTGTAAATGATAAATAATTTGAGAAAACATCTTAATTTATACTCCTGTCGCTTGCTAATTATTGGGTAACTATTTCGTATGTTGGAACTTGCTGGAAATCTTAGATAAGCCTATACGTTTGTTAATGAAAATCACGAACTGCAACGCGATAACAGCTACACGAGTCTTACCAATTTATCTTTGGCGTCTTTTTGGCTTACTTCGTCTCTCACAAGGTAGGCAGAGAGAGTACAACGCCAGTTCTCACATTTATCAGTCTCTTCATACATGCTCGCTGGTACTGAGTACTCTTAACGTTGCCATCATTGAGCTTCAATGTCCATAATATAACATAATACAGTAGACACTTCACACAGAAAAATCGCAACACCTTCCAAGTTTATGTTTTGTCTCGTAAGGAAAATCAGAAAAATGTGTATCACGCCTTCCCACAAGGATCCCCGAAGAGGTAGGCTGTTTAGGTAGAACCCATATACCCACTTCCCGCCAGAGATATATTGAGGTGCCAACGTGACCGATGTCACGTTGTCGATTCCATTGCCGTTACTCAAGCACGACTATACATACGCCTTTGAATTTCTTCTCAGACGTATGCAGGTTTCCTCTCGATTATTTCCTTCAACGTAAAGCTCGTGGTGTGAAGTAATTTTCACCTTGTATGGAGTATGAAGGAAATTGATAAAACAACACGCGTAAATGAAAAGAAAAGCTGAGCGTTTATTTAATTCTTGTATTCCCTCCCCGCGCTCTTATTACTGCTTCTATTCTTGCCGGTTCTTCTCCATGGAAACGACCAACCCGAACTGTGCAACTTTTCGACGTTTTGTAAGTGCCCACCTTGGCCTATGTGAAATAAAATATTTTGATGTTGATTTTGATTTCTTCCATACGGTTCTTCATACATCGATAGGTAATTAGAACGTGGTATTCCTCTGCCTCTTCTCAATATCTTCATAATTTTACACTCATCAGAAAAGAGGACTTTGTTCTGGAGGTATGACCAATTTAGGTGATCACGTGCAATGTAAATGCGCTCTTCGATGGATTTCTCTTCGCTGCATTTAATTTCGACCCAATTGCTGACTTGTGCGGTACAAGTCCTCATTTCTTCAACCTTCTTCTAATTGTAGAGTCACTTACAGCCACACTACGAACAACAGACGCTACTGATGCAGTTGAAAAGCATTAAGACATCCATTTCGTAAAGAAGTTCTTGCAATAATACAATCATCTCGCTCAGAAGTGACCCGATTCCTGCCAGATCCAGAACGGTGAACAAACCCGATAACGTTTGTGGACCTTTTTATTTATTTACAATTAGCACGACAAGGTGGTATAATAAATAAATAAATTAATTAATATAAATGTATTACCGAGAAGAAGATGTCCTTCTTTCTGCGTATGCCAGACACTCATTCAAAATCACCTTCCATTCACCTGCCAGCACATCACATTCAAGATTTACACTTGAGTCCAGTTATGAACAGACGACAGGCTTAAATGCAATCTTTCAGCAAAACACGCTGACTGAGTCCAGAATTCAGCAATGCCACCACTTGGGCGGCTTCTGCGGACGAAGTATCCATATGTTTTAGAAAAAATACTTTTTCAGACGTCCCAAAGTCACAGTATACGGAACACCAGAACAAAAAGTTTTAAGATAAGCGCTAATTAATACGCTTTTTATTAGCTTGAGACGTATGTATGTTAGTATGTAACGGAATCTTTGAATATGATTTTAACCCCCTTCAAAACGTCGGATTAACTCGAAATTTGGCATACTTATTAAGGACCGATGACAATTCAATATTTTAAACATTTTGACCCGTTATCCTTACTAGGATAATCAGGATCAGCGATTTTTTATATTCATTAATACGCTTTTATATTTTTTGCACTGCTAAGCAAAGGTTAATACGCTACGTAATAATCGTTAAAATAATCGCTAAAATAATCACTAAAAAATGAAAGATTTTCTATAAAAAGTGTATTTTTTTAGTTTTTTTAAACTATTATTTATTATTTTTAGTTTTCAATGTTGGAATGTAGCCCAACTCAAAGCACAAATTTGTCTCAAAACAGTGAATCATTTCATTCATACGATAAACAACTGAAATTTAAATGTTGAATTTAGAATTTTCGCTTATCACTGTAATGGCCAAACATCCTGCTATAAAATCATGAGATATTTTTCATGGAACGAAAGTTTTCATCCTACTCAGGTCACCCAGTCCTAATTTAACTTTTGTGTTAAATTAGGACACAAATCATAAAATGGGAGGTGTTTCGAATTCGAGTTCAACCTACTCTCTTATTATAAATTATAAAGTATTTTATACTCTCATTGATTATTTAATGTCAACAATAATAATATAATTCGATTGTGACATCACAACCTGATTATAGAAATGGAAGCCTATGAAAAGTCACGTTTATCGTTAGCCAATGGTTTAGATATACCGTTGACACACATAGTAACCAAACATGTTATTTTCAGTATAAATACCAATGTTTGGTCTGTAACATTCAGTTCCACACCTCACGGACAACAAAAAAAAAACAAAATGAACGCCATCTTTGCTCTCTGCGCTACTGCCTTGTTTGTTCAGGTATATATACTAACTGTTGTACTATTTTTCTGGATTAAAACCTATCATATAAGTTGATCCAGCTAATAATCTATCTCTGTGCCAAATTTCATTCAATTCTGTTCTGTATTTTTTGCCTGAAAGGTGAACAAAAATCCTCACGCATTTATTAAGTAGGATTAAGACTAAGGCCGAGTGGGACGAGATTTAATAGAACTTAAGTACATTGATTTATTTGCACCACGAGCTTTACGGTGAAAGAAAACAGCGAGAGGAAACCTGTATACGTCTGAGAAGCAATTCAAAGCCGTATGTATCGTATATCTTAGAAGCCGTGCTATTTGGCTGTTGCTAGGAGGAAGGAAGACTCCAAAGGGGATAAAAAAATAACGCATCCAATTTTTTCTATTCACAGGGTATCTCCGGCCAATGTCTGAGAGGACCTTACAACGCCGGCATTTACGGAGCTGGTCTATTGGCTGATGGGTTGGCCTTCGACGGACTCGGCTACGGCGGATGCGGTCTGGGTTACGGCGCGTACGGAGCTTACGATGGTCTGGGCTACGGCGCATACGGAGCTTACGATGGTCTGGGCTACGGCGCTTATGGTCTAGGCTTCGACGGATTGGGCTACGGTGGACTGGGATACGGTGCATACGGTGGTTGTGGCCTTGGAGCCCTCAACGGTTTGGTGGCGCCATCCAGCGGTGGAGGCTTTGCTGTGACTAGCTCCTCCCCCATTGCGCCAATTGGCTTGAGCGTCGCTTCCGAGAACGTGATCGAGGGCATCCTCGCTGTGGCTGGAGATCTGCCAGTTCTGAGCGCCGTTGCGCTGGAGGGAGCTCTCCCTACCATCGGATCTGGAGCCATAGCGTACGGCTGCGGTGACGGCTCTATTGGTATCGTGAGCGACATTGCCCCCATCGGACCCATCGCTGGATCTATCGCTCCGATCGCCACTGCTGCCTACGGTTTCGGAGCTCCCTTCGCCGGCCCGATCGGTGCCTTCGCTGACGGCTACGGATACGGTCGCGGCTGTGGATGTGGCGCCATCTACTAAGAACTGCCCTTACTAACACGTACAGAAGCTTAGGTAGTGAAACGCGTTCTCTGGTCTATATAGTTCCTGTATTGGAATTGGCAATAAGAGAACGATGGTTTAATAGGCTCTGTGCATACAGCGTGATCAAAGTTGTCTTTTATTGCATAAAAAATATTAAAGTCCCAAAAATATTATCTACTTTTCCTTCTCTATAGTAGAGTGATAAAAATCGCAGACTACGAAAATTATTATTTTAGTCCTGGTTGTTTCAATTACTTTCGTAAGGCGCATAGAGAATTTTTATTTCAGGATCTGCTAACACATTGGCGTAATAGTACATTGATATAATTATATATATGTTTGTATTTTATGTATGTCGGTTATGTATATCCACACCAAACTTGTATCTATCGGCAGTTTCTAAATAAACAGAAATCATTTTGAAAATATTTCTTTTTATCCAATTCCTTCAGGTCAAGTTTCCTACTTATCATTACGCCGAAACGCGGTAGGAAAAATATTGACAGAGCGATACAATGCCAGTTCATAGATGAAGAGGCAGATGAAGTAAAATTGCTCAAACTCTCAAGAATGGTTAATTGAAACCCTTGAATAACCCTCACCATACGCTGGAGTTTTGTACATTCAGGAGCCAAGTTGACAGATGGCAAGTCTGTCACCGTTTCCCAAGCACGACTAGGCATAGATAGTGCCATCCACGAAGACGCGCCCCGCCCAGTTACTAGTCGCGGGGTCGCGGGATGCGGGGAGTATGACCCGAGCCTATTAATTGTAGTGTGCGTGTGCACTCATAGGTAATCAGTGTGTACCGACAATACTCGAACATTAGAGGAAGGTTAAACTATAGGAGAGAAAAGAGGTGTGCATCTTCGTGGATGGCACTACCTGTAAACATTAATCTTTGAATTTCTTCTCAAACGTAAGCAGGTTTCCTGCCAATGTTTTCCTTCAACGTAACCGTTTTCCATCGGGTGGGCCGTATGCTTGTTGCCACTCTTATTGTATAAATACGAAACGAAATTCGCCCCCTTTTTCCATTCCAAAGATACCTAACGCCATCTATTGTTGCAATAATGTACTAAAAGCTAAGAACAGCTGTTTTGGTACCTCATTCGGCCGTCCTTGGACTGTCAAAACTTTGTATCTGTATTTTAACTATCTTGCTATCACGCTGAGAAATGTTAGTCAAATTACATGTCTTCAGGCATTCCCACGAGATATCTGAAGGGGTAGGCAGAAGTGTGTAGTACTAGCACTGTTGGCTGGAGATATATTTAATTCCCAACGTGATGGCGAGTATTTCTTCTCAGACGTATTCAGGTTTCCTCTCAGTATTTTCCTCAAATTTCCAATTCCAAGGCGTATGTATAGTCGTGCTTAAGTAGCACCTGGTGGAATGTGGGTGTGTGGGTATACTACCTATACACCTCTGCTTACCCCTTCGGGGACCCTTGTGGGAGGGTGTGAGGATATACTTTGGATAAACAGCCAGTCCTTACAATAGAGCGCAAAGAAGAGAAGAGGGAAGATTGATAAGTGACAGTTGACAATGACATAACATAATTGCATTTAGAAACCTAAAAGTATTAACACTGGCCCTTAAACCAATATTGTTGATAAACATACATACATACATATAATCACGCCTCTTTCCCGTAGGGGTAGGCAGAGACCACTTCCTTCCACTTGCTACGATTCTTACATACTTCTTTCGCTTCGTCCACTTTCATTATTCTCTTCATACATGCTCTTCGGTTTCGGGTACTCTTGACCTGACCTTTTTTCAAGACATGTTGATAAACATGTCAGTAAATCAGTCTTTTCATTAATGCTCGATGATTTCTAGTGCTATTGTCTTTCTCTGCCTCCTCTTCCAAACAGTATATCTGTTTCGTCTATCTTTTATCACACATGTTTTCTTTATGTCCAAACCAACGTATCATGTCTTTCTTCATCTTTACAATCATACCTTCGTTCACGCCAGCCGCTTTGCGTAGCTTTTCATTGCGGATTCGATTTAATACCGTTGCGCCACACATTTTCCGAAGGTAGCACATCTCGACAGCCTTTATGCTATTTCCTTGGTGTAAGGTAATGTAAAGGTAGAGGGGAAGAGAGGAAGAGAAAGACCAAGACTAACATACCTACATCGGTCAGATCAAAGAAAAAGGGTCTCTCATGACATATAGGGAGGTCAAAGAGTTGGACAGAAGCAAATGGAAGGGACTACATCAGAGACGCCGACAAGAGGCAAGCTCTTCAATTTATGATAATGATAGCTAAGTGTTATTTTTCGAGCGGTACGGAATGCTGATACAGAAGTTGTGTATTTAGCGTATTAGTTATTTAGCGCCATCTAGCAAGCATTTTTGTTGCTTTCAGATCAGGAACCCATAACGGGCGTACCTAAAGTACCTGACCAAAGTACTAGATCTTTTTCAGGTCTTATCAGTAGTTTCGGAATGCCTAGAAGACATGCATACAAACATTGGTTTGTATTTCTAGGTATTTATGTAAGACTAGCTGTGCCCGCGACTTGGTCGGCGTGGACGGCTTTTTATCTTTCGTAAAAAAATATTTTTTTCTATAAAAAGTATCCTATGTTACTTCTAATACCTCCAAGAATATGTGTATAAAGTTTCATGATGATCGGTTAAGTAGTTTCTAAGTGAAAGCGTAACAAACAAACTTACATTTTCATTTATAATATTAGTAAGGATTGAGGATTGAGGAAAATGCAATATTTAATTATAAATGTATTATTATACCATTTATTAAACGTATATTGTTCCACCAGTATACAAAGTGTTAAAGTTTTCATAAAATACGAAAAACTGATCAGGGATTAAACATACGAGTATAATATTTTGATGCATTAAAATTCTCACATATACATACTAAATAAACATAGAATTATTTTAAATCAGTTCCAGATCAGTAGATGGCGCCACAACCGCAGCCTGCGGGGCCGACGCCATCGACAAAAGCGCCGTAAGATGCCGCAAGCGGCGCTCCAAAACGCGCGTTGCCGACAAAGGGTCCCCCGTACCCATATGCAGTAGACGCAAAAGGGACGATTGGAGCAGTGATTGGTCCAATAGGGGCAATGTCGCTCACGATACCAATAGAGCCATCCCCGCAGCCGTACGCAATAGCTCCAGATCCAATGGTTGGAAGTGCGCCTTCCAGCGCTACAGCGCTCACAAGTGGCAGTTCGCCGGCCACAGCCAGTATACCTTCAATCACGTTCTCTGAGGCGATGCTCAAGCCGACTGGAGCGATGGGAGATGAGCTGGTAACGACGAAGCTACCACCACTGAAAGGCGTAGCTAATCCGTTAGCAGGACCAAAACCGAAGCCTCCGTAAGGACCGTACGCACCGTATCCTAGTCCGTCGAAGGCGAGTCCGTCGCAGCCCAAGCCGTTGTAACCCAAGCCGTATCCGATACCGTTGTAGGCTAGTCCGTCGAAAGCCAGGGGAGATGCAATGTCAGCGCCGTAGATCCCGGCATTGTAAGGGCCTCTGAGGCATTGTCCGCTTGTAGCCTTGAAAAGAAAAAAAATACATACAAATACAATTCACAAATTGGCACCTAATATACCTCTGGCGGAAAGTGGGTGTGTGGGTATTACCTATACACCTCTGCCTACCCCTTCGGGGACCCTTGTGGGAAGGCGTAAGGATATAATATTATACAATTCACAAAGGGCTTAACATGAATGAAAAGCGTTTGAAAAGAAATACAAAGATTTATTGTACACCAGGGCCGGATCTAGGGGGGGGCAAGCCGGGGCCTGTGCCCCGGGCGGCAAGTTCAGGGGGCGGCCAAATTCACACGTCCAGGCGTTCCAGACATTACCCGGAATAAACAGACAGACAGACAAATAGAGTTTAAAAATATGTTTTGATATATGTATGTGCTAAATGCTAAATATATATACTATAAATCATCACGCTAAGTCCTTAACGGGGTAGGCAGAGAGTATAGAGCGCCAGTTCTCTCTAGACTTGCATACCTCTTTCGCTTCGCCCACATTCATCAGTCTCTTCATACATGCTCGTCGGTTTCGAGTACTCTTGACGATCCCGTCCTTGAGCGTCTGATCGATTTGATCGAGGTAGTTGGAACGTGGTCTTCCTCTGCCTCTTCTTGCACAAGCAAAAGTGTGCTTGCATATCTGTTTCGTCAATCTTTCTTTACTCGTCCATTCTATATGTCCAAACCAACGTAACATGCTTTTTATCATCTTTATAATCACACCCTCATTCCCTCCAGTTGATTTGCGGACTAATTGCGGATTCGATCTAAAATCGTGACCCCGCACATTTTTCGAAGAGACTGCATATCAACTGCTGCCAGGATTTGCCGCCATACAATAAAGTAGGCACCAATATCGCATTGTGGAACTCGGGTATTCTTGCTGAGACTGTTGCTGCCCATCAACGCCGACACGGTGACACGGAATGGGGCCACATTCACCTTATTACCGGCAGTTATCCTTCTTTCAATATCTTTATCATACTTTTCATCTCATGTGAACATGCTTCCTAGGTATACAAATTCACTCGGTCACTTGTTCATCTCTTTCGAATGCCAGAGCCTTAGTCTTGCCAGCGTTTAGGCGCAGCCGCTTCTTTCTTCCACATTCTTCTTTCATTATGGTAACCAGTGACTGCAGTTCGCCCTCTGATGACTCCAGTAAAACTGCGCCATCGGCGTATAGTAGGCAGTTGACCACTAAGTTTCCCATTTTCACTCCACTCACTCCATATCCAGGCAACACGTCCCAGAGTTCCTTTCGTACGACTATCAAATGCCTTCTCTAAGTCAACGAAAGTGCAGAAAAACTTTTGGTTATTATCCAAAAACTTTTCCGCGATTTGAGAAGGTTTGATCCATATATCCTATTCTTGGTCTAAATCCACCTTGGGATTTCCCAGAGAAACCTATCTGATCGCTCTTGCATTCTTATCGTCAGGATCTTCGTGTACACTTTGTAGCTAAGCTGACCAAGCTGATAGCTCTATAGTTTGAGCAGCCTAATCGTGGTCCCTTTCCTTTATAGAAAGGCACAATGACTGCTCGCCTCCAGTCGTCCAGAACATCACCCATTTCCCAGCACAGGTTACATAGCAAGTAGATGACGTCCCAGACCGCTGGTCCACCGTACTTGATCATCTCAGCTGTCATCTCATCCTTTCACGCTGGTTTTCCACATTTCAGACTTTTGATCGCTCTTACAATCTCTCCCATACTTATTTTCTCCGCTAAAGGATCCTCGCTAGATTCTGTTGGAGGCAGATCTATGAGTAGATCAGCGGCATCATCATCATACATATCTTTGTAAAATTCACTCCATCGCCTGAGGACGTCTGTTTTGTCTGTCAGTATGTCATTGTCCTTAGAAAGAATCACATTCATCCTGCTACTAGCTGTGACACAACTTCTGGACTTCTTAACTACCCCCAAAAAGTTTTGCGTTGTCCTTGAAATTGTGTGCCAGTTTTTCGTCTACATTCATTAGAAACCTTTCACGCTCCTGTGCTATTATTTCTATCGTGCGAATTTTTTGCAAGCGATATTTTTCT
>JACCPG010003023.1:0-10473 GCA_016069955.1 Drepana arcuata | reverse complement strand
CAAAGGCGTATGTATAGTCGAGCTTGAGTAACGGCGATGGACTCGCCATCTGTCACGTTGGCACCTTATATACCTCTGGCGGAAAGTGGGTGTTACCTATACACCTCTGCCTACCCCTTCGGGGACCTTTGTGGGAAGGCGTGAGGATATATTATATATTTTTTATTATTTATGTTAAAAGAATTAATTCACAATTGCCGAGCATGAACATGTTAAGAAACTGAGGAATCTGCATGAAGCGAAAGAGGTCTGTTAATCTAGTTAGACCTGGCGCTCTACTCTCTCTGCCTACCCAATACGGGCTCGGCGTGGTGATGATGTGTGTTACTCAATCAATCCTGGATGTCTGAATGGGATTGGATGAAATTTGGCACAGATATAGATTAGTAGATGCACATAGGATATTTTTTTCCAGGAGTATATATATATATATATATACTATTGAAATATTTTTTTTATTTAAATGGAAATTTGCCCGACGGTACACAACCAGTTTGTGTATTTATAATTTAATGTACTTAATTAGATGTGATTAGATGACTTGAAAGTATTTTAAACACTATACCTATATATAGAGAAATTATATTTTGACGTTATTTAGGTACCTTACTGAGTTTAAGGTTTACATTATTACGAATCCAGAAATAACTAATATGTACATTATATTTTTTACAATAAGTGCTTAAACGATCTCTAGAAATATCTTCGGGGTATGTTTTATTAGTGGGTTAAACAATGCCGGCGAGGTCAACGGGCCGGAAGGGTGGGGGTCACCGCCCTCGTGCTGGATATAAAGCTGAATCTCCTCGGGTAGCACACTGAATAAGGAGTTTGTTAAGGATATTTAAGTTTTTTTTAGCTGTATTTAGGAGTACACTGTCTGTGGTGAGGAATGCTTGTCATGTATCCACACTAACGACAGAATACCATATTTTAATCTTAATACATTATAAGTAAGCCCTTAGTTTAAGCAATATATAGAGCCGTGGTGGCCAAGTAGGTAGTTCAAGTAGACGTCTTCAAAACAATGATTGCAACAAATGAAATAATCAATCAAGTTAGTTCAATTTCCGACTGTATTGTTGAGTATTTTCTGAACTTATGTCAGGTAGTCTACTTAGATACACCTCGATTTTTACGGTGAAGGTGAAGAAATCGTGAGGAAACCATGCATACGTTTGAGAGGAAGTTGAAAGACGTATGTAGTTACTGTTGTGCTTGAGAAACGGCGACAGACTCGTCATCTGTCACGTTGACACCTAAATATATCTCCGACGTAATGAGGGCGTACCTTGTCTACCCATTTGGGGACCGTTATGGGAGGGCGTGTAGAAGAACATTCAAGAGGAAGGCCAAGCGTTCGTGAAGCTAACTCGCAACACATTTTTATATTACGTATGATTAATAGACTATGATTAATAAAATAAAATCTTGTACCAACTGTACAGTACTGTACATTTAGAATTGTGACACCTCGTACTACGGTAAGGTTTTTGTGTACATATCGAACCAAAGTCGTATGTTCATTACAACACACAGAAACTATTCAGTTCAATCATTTAAGACCTAGTTAGTCATCTCAAGACCGGTTAAGAGAACTGTACAAGTTATTAGCTAATAGAGACACCTTCTTTGATTACTTCACATCTTGAGAATTTAACCTTAATAATTACCCCTTCCCATAAGAAGACGCGAAATGAAAGTTAGCTGTGTATGGACAACGTATTTTCCAAGGAGTTGCGGTCCCACGTGACAGGTGGCGAGTCCGCCGCAAGCTTTTAAGCACATAACGTATATACGTCTTTTATTTTCTACTTCAACATATGACGATTAAGTTACCTTCAAGCTTTTATTGTTGTGCTTGATAAAAAAAAACACATACGTACGGTAAAAATTGGAACATGCAATCTTTGAGTAACAACTCGACTACCACAGCTCCTTATGTCTTGTGCATATAATATAAATCTATTGTGATTTAG
Organism: Drepana arcuata; assembly: GCA_016069955.1. NCBI lineage: Eukaryota > Metazoa > Arthropoda > Insecta > Lepidoptera > Drepanidae > Drepana > Drepana arcuata. The sequence goes on along the minus strand of JACCPG010003023.1, from coordinate 8,494 downwards.
TTCAACCGTTTTGCGTTAATGCAAGTGCAGGTTTTTGTGCAAACCACTTATTCACAGCGCTAAGAGTGTTTGGTTTTACTCTGTGAGCCACATTAGTTTCGCGGCGGCGGCGGCGTGCGCTCGCATTTATAATATAGGTTTTTGACCTTTTTAAATTGCACTTACTGACACATTTCAGGCATCAAAACCTAACAATACACTAAATAATATATTGTCTTCACGTATCTTCACGCTCCAACACAGCCAGTTCGCGGCAACCTCGTGGATTATTCTCATAATTTAAAACGCATTATAAGGCAGCGTTTAGCACACAGATCGCGAATTTATTTTCCGTTGTTAACATGACAGCCACATAATGTTTATGTGTGCATTGAAGAAGGAAATTCTCATCTAAATTCTGCGCGTGCTCCGATGATTCCAACATTCGTGCGTCGACGGTCAAATAATAAACATATCCAGGGATGCGTGTGAAAAGTAAAAGCTAATCCACAATTTTCTTTGATGTAAACTCGTAACAGAGACTTGTCCCAATGCCGGTTCCATTTCCGAACACCTTTTTCATTGTCAGTTACCTAATAACGTGCAAATTGGCGATACGTGAGTCGCATCCAATCACGTATTCAAAACACTTTGAAGTATTGCCGGCCACAAATTGTACTTCGGTGGGTTACTGCGTCACAACGTACCACTGCAACGCTCACTCGCTAACGTACGGTCGCAATGTAGCTCTACTCCCAGACGTCTACTACACACGCGGCACTATCTTGCACTAAAACTTATAATCAAAAGAACGCCGACTGAGATTTCCAAGTGGATATCTTAATTTCTCAGTCCTGTAGGCTAATAAATTATATTTTACGATTGTGTTCCTGACCATTGCCGATAAAAAAACGGTCTCTATAATAGATACGTCGTTTTTTCACCCCGCGTGTTCCTTAAAAACGAAGCTAAGCTTTCAACCGTTTATCAGGTCTTGGCCAATTTGATGGGAGGAAGAGCAGTGTATAAAGATCGTTATCTCTGTCTATTACATTATAATATTCTACAATCCTGTTCATAAAAATACAGTTAAAGTATGAAGATAAAATAATTTGTGTGTGAACAAGTAACTAGTGGGTAAGCACATCCGACGAGCACTTTTTCCTTAACTATGCAAACATGATTTCTAATTAACGGAATACATTTTTTGAATTTACTTCTAAAACTTACTTCAGACCTAAGCAATATTTAAAGAATATAATGATATTAAAATAAAGGCCAATTCATGCTCACCGCATTGTAATAATTATAAAACAGGTAAGACCGAGACAGATATAGTTTACCGAGTGTGCTTTGAAAAGGGTTTATTAGTTAAGTATGTGGTGGGGCCCATACATCATGCGGTCGGCGCCGGCCGGCGCAAGCTTTCTGTTCGATTCCCGCGGTGAATATTTCAATTTTATAATTTAACAATTATTTTTTAATGTTAACAACTCCAAATCTCTTTTTAATTCGACGTTAAGAAATTAATGGTCATCGAGTTTTAGCAAATTCGAACGGTTGAAAGGTTAGTTGGCTTTCACCGATGTAAAACATCGACTTCTATAAAACTTTATAGTCTGATAATTATAAAGATTCCTACTGAAATGGTGTGATAAACTTTATTGGTCGTTAGAACGAGAGTCGAAACAAATCCATGAGAGCCGTGGCGAATCCAAGAGATTTGTTATGGACTATCATATAACTCGTGATTGACCAAGGATAATTAAAAAGTAGCGAGAGTGCTGTAATGGTGAGGTAAATGCACCCGACGATGACCCATTAGTAAGGTCTATTAAATAAATTGTATTCCATCTATGAAACATCAAAATAATATTTTGATCTCATATAATTTATTTGAATAAAATTATAGAGCTAACATTTAATCATATTTTCCTTCATGTTTAATTCATCTCGTCTTTGACGTGAGTCAGGCTATGCATAGCGAGATAAAGCTCAGATAACACTAAATGAATACTTTATGTGGTAATAGTAGCAACACGATTAACCAACTGTTAAAAAGAAGACACATTGTTCCGTAAAACGCTTTTCGGCACGAAGCCCTCTATATCAAGGGAACAATTTTAAAACACTGTACGCTTCACGTCACAGTGCAATAATGAACTTTATACTGTCGAAAATAAAGACCAATAAAGCGAAACAAAACGACAGACATGGTTTATGAAAAATGTGTTTATACAGCGTTGGAATAAAAATCATATTTCAATGCATACGTTGAAGAGATGTGTGCTCGTAATAAATGAGTAGACATAGTTGCTCAGACCGGACATAAACGCATGATATGCATTTATTTCTTACGATTATTTGTTAAGAAAACAGGAATATTTCAAGTTTCAGAATATGGTCTGTTAATTCCCTTCACACGAGTAGTAGGTACCTAAACCTACAGATTCTTTTATGTGAAAGAATCGATCGTCCATGAGATGATATCATGTTATCTAGTAGGTATTAACTACACATTTTAATTTTTATGTGTTTTATCTGTTTAAGCACGATTGTGGCTCTACATTTTTTCAATATGAAGGATATATAGGTACTTGTAAGTCGTATCCAGCTTAGATTTCAATTTGGTGTTCTGATGAAGCACATTCAACCATTCAGCCGGGGCACCTCCAGTGTGGAGTATCGTGCAACAATTAATTGCCGAGTAGACTTCAAGCCTTAGGACGGTCAACCATGCGAAGCGAAGCGATAATTCTCATGAATAACCATGGCTACTTTTTTCCGATTTAAACGTTGCCGATTATAAACTGTAAATTGATAACTTATAGTTCATTAATTAAATTCAGCTCAATTCGGATGGTGAAAAACACTGCTAATTGTTTTAAAATGTTAAATGTATTATACATTCTTGAAAAAAGGAAGTAGATACGAAGAGCATCAAGTTCATACAAAAAAACGCTTAAGCTGAAATTGCATTTCAGTCATTTTGAGCAGTCGAAAAGTTATCTATATATATATATATATATATATATAGGAGATCCCATTTGTCACTCTGTCAACTCACTCATCACGAAATCTCAGGAACTATAAGGCCGATTGACTTGAAATTTGGTAGGAGTATTCCTTACGTGGTGTAGAGGTCAGCTAAGAACGGATTTTATGAAACTCAACTTTTCTTTTACTTTTTCACCCGGGCGAAGCTGGGCGGGACGGGACAGCTACTATATATATAATTTAATAATAGTATATGTATATATGGTAAGGAGCTTTTTTAATACTGTATATACATTGTAATGCTTGTTTTATAGCGCAAGGTAGCAAACACGTGTGCGGCGGTAGCTAAAGGTTGCATTATTCAAATCACTTGTATCGCTTAGTTTTGGCCGATGTGGACTACAGAGCTTATGTAATGTTCTCATCGAACGACTGACCGACCGACCAACTTGTAATATGCATTTTTACATACAACGAGCAAAGAAGATGAATTATAGGTGTGCCGCCATGCCCTGAGCTTGTGAATGCGGGTTCTTACATACAATGACGTTGATAACGATACCTAATCATTTTATATTTTTGACGTAAATTTTTCGATTGGCACCTTTTGTTGGACACGTTCTCTATTTTGACAAAACACTTGAAAGATATAGTACGAGTATGAATTAGTGGTCAAAAAACAAAAGAGGCATTATAACGTTTTTTACGAAGCCTACAACGAATAATTCTTGTTTAGATGGACGAAGCCTATGATGCGGATAGTTATGAAATGTAATTAGATCATATAAAGTACTCTTTATTAGATTATTTCTGAAATTGGTAAAGTATAAGACCAAGACGCGGTGTTGGAGGCAAATTAAGTATAGCATAAGGCCGTTAGGAACCCGGTGATTTCCAATGTAACGCATAATAGGTATCCTTACAGGGTCACGGTGCTGAAGCACTAGATACCCATAGTGTTCTGTGCTTAACTAGCTTTGACCGACCCGTGTGATGATGGTATGCAGCCACGAGACTGTGACGCTAGGATTTATAGCTTTACGCTCGTACTTGATACAAGAAAATTACCCTTATAGTAATATTCTATACGCGCAGAGTGATTAAAGCTTTTACAGGAAACATATTATACCTATACCATACAGACACAAAAACGCTACATACAATAATATATCAAAAATTATCATTACAATAATAAATGGCAGTAAAAAGTGGTTGCAATATCACAAAATAACAGTAAAATGAACAAACACAATGTTTTAAAAGTATTTACATTAACTTATAATGTACTTTTCGGACTATCGCTCTAAAATTTACAAGATTGGGCGATTACTCCACTGCACAAAGAAAGCCCACAAACCACAGGTCGGAACGTTTATCACTTCACAGCTGCACCTTTGATCGATTCCGTTCAAGATGGCCACTACGCGCGAATGGCGGGAATCAAGCGCACACCTCCCGCGCCATATTGGACCCGTCAATCTAATACATTTACTTTTGTGCATAGCATATTTTAATGAGCGTTAATATTAACGATTTTTAATTTAGAAAAAACATGTATACGTGCTATCTCGCGGACAGTTTGCACAGTACTAAATTAGTAAAAAAGCTTTTCAAAACATGACAGCCATAAACCATATTCCCCCATTATTAGTTTATGACTGTTACCGGGTATTATGCAGCTTTTGTGTGTGTAGTAGTGTTTGTTTGGATTGTGTGCGGTGGACGGACTAACCGAGTTGGGTACTATTATACAAAATGCCTCTATTCAGTGCGGACTGTTCATTATTTCTACATTTATAAACGTTCTTTGTTTTATTATCGTTTGGTTTGTTAAATGAATTGTCTGATTTGTGGTCTAATTGCTTTATGATTTTATTATTGAAGCGCAGTTGAAGGCAAACTATCTATTTTATATTTTTTAGTTCTTAGTTAATAGCCGTGGTGGAACCGAGTGGTTCGAGTACTTGCCTGCTACACAAAGATCGCAATTTCGAACCCCGGCTGTACCAAAGAGTTTTTATGAACTTACGAACAGTGAGTGCCTAGTCACACCACGAGCTTTACGGCGAAGGAAAAGATCGAGAGGAAATCTGCATATGTCCGCGAAGAAATTCAAAGGCGTATGTATAGCCGTGCTTATGTAACGGCGATGGACTCGCTATCTGTCACGTTGGCACCTAAAATATATCTCTAGCGGATAGTGGGTGCCTACCCCTTCGCGGACCTATGTGTGAAGGCGAAGATACTAATATGTACATACGCATTATCTCGTAAAATATTGTTAAAATAATATTAATAGTTGAAATATATTCCAATTTGTTATTTGTAATCTAATTCAAATAATTTTCAATTTGTCTTAATTACGTGTGACCTAATAAAATACGTGTCGACATACCATTGTAATAAAATCATGTCCTTAATAATATATCTAAGTAAAGCAACATGCGTAGCGCACCGAAGACTCGGATGCGCCCGCATTCTACGGTTCGTAGTCGACATACCAGCACAAAATAAAACATTTTCGGTAAGATTTATATGTATTGTGGAACTGTTTGTAGTATTATTAGGTATACAGGCATGAACATTAAAATTGTTTTTCTTCTAAAATACTGATAGATATTGTCTACTTTATTTTAAATATTGTCTTCCATAAACAAATATCAAAAACAGTTCTCAAATATAATTCTTTTGGTATGATTTCATACTACAAAACTTTATTGAGAAGAGTATAGAATGGCTTACTTGGTATTCGTTGAGAATAAAATCAACGATATAGAGGCGTGGTGGAAGAGAAAAGCTAACAATGTAAGCAGAAGGGGTAGAGCGCCAGATCACCCTAGACATACACCTCTTCATATACATCCACATTCATCACTCTTCATACATACTGGCTTGTTTTCAGTACTACTATTAATGTTCCCATCTTGAGTGTTCGATCGACTTGAACTCCCTTTGCCTCTTCCAGACGCTTTTATATCTGTGTCGTTACTGTCCCTTCCCGTCGTTTATCTTTCAAATCAACTTCAATCCAACTCGCACCGTAGCACACTTAACTCAGAACATTTTACAAGTACCAAAATAACTAGTTGCAGTATCTAATTTTCCTTTAATCAAGAAACATTTAAAATGTTTTGCGCCCTCAAGCGATCAGATGCCAATTTCGGAACCTGTTTTAGAAATTATAGGGTCAAGTCCCACCACATGGTTTGGGGTACGGACGTAGGTACACCAAACTTTTATTCAATATTGGTGCAAATATTTTAATATACTTATCTACATACTCATAAAACATGTTTAAAAAAAATGCTAATTAAATGAGGTCTAGATAGAACTGGCGCACTACTCTCTCTGCCGTACGAAAATATACATTTGTATGTATTTTTAAACACTGCCTGTTTGTCTGCTTAACCTCTGTATATTAAGCATGTACTATGACTTACTTTGATTGATATGGGAATTATAATGACATTATGCTACTGAAAAACATTACAATTCAAATTTAAATTAAGAATTCGAAATTTTATAAATGCTAGTTCGCTTAGATATTAGGTAACTAACTATATTCAGAATTATAAATCCCTCTGATATTATAATTGTGAAAGTTGGTGGGGATTGAGTGACTCAATCACACCAGAGCGGCTGAACAGAATTAGATAAAACTTTGCACGGATATAGATAGACTATTAGCCATATAACACGTATGATGTTTTAATACATACGATAATAGAAAGTGTAGCTATATCTATACCGTACTAAATCATAGTTGTAAGTAAAATTAAGTATAGAAATAAATGTTCATAAAGTATATGTATCTACCTATGTATTATAGGCATAATCATTAGTAACTAGGTACAGTCAACAACATAAGTTGATTGATAGTAGGGAAGGTAAATGGCGTTGTTCGTTCACGATTTTCATTCGTAACCAATTGAGAAGTGACCGAGCCGTCCGTCATGTTAGAAGTGGTCCTGCCACAGGCCTTCTGTGCTTGGTCGCGGGTACGAATTCCGCCCGCAGCGAAAATGTGTGTATCATTAGGTAATGTTAATATTAACATATATAGCTTATACCAAAAGTGTATAAAGGTCATTTGATTTGGCGTGTGGCGATCAGAAATTTTCTAGGGAAATGTAATTATAATTATAAAAAAGGTTATCTTCTTTTCTACAGCATGACAAATTCTGGACGAAAGTGAAGTGCAAGACAAAAGGTCGTGTTCACATCGCATCAGGATCGCGGACTTCGGACAAGCCCGAACTTTTCATACAACCCACGTCCACCAGCCGTCCTTGTATTGTTTCGCGGCCGTGTTGCGTGAACCCCAGTGAAATATGGCCGACCGACAGTTCGACTACTTATTTTGTTTTATTTTTTTAGGTTGTGTTACTTAATTTTATCAAGTCGCATGAGTTATGAGAAGCGGACCACACGCGTAGCGTTAATTACGCTAGTACAGGTGAGTTCGAAACCACAATCCGATGGTTCGGAATTTACTCCGTTCCAATTTCGAATCGAATACTTTTTATAATTATGTTGGCTTTTATTTCTTACAGGCCAGCGTTTTGTTAACCGGACTTATTCCAATTAGAATTTTTTATTCTTATACATTTTGCGTAATTTTTGTTTAGTTGGAAAAATACTTACTCTACAACATACTAATACAAATGTGATTTTTTTTAGTAGTGACTGGTTATCTTGCTCAAGGAAACTAATCGAGTGGTCACTCCTCGAGTTAGTGGCACTCATGTTTAATAATAATGCGCCCAAACTAGACCGGGCCATTGACCCGGGCAGCGCGAACGCAGCGGAGGAGAGCTACAGGAGGGGCGCTAAAATGCTGCTGTCCAATGACTTAGTTAGATCAGGGTAAGGAGTCTTCTTAACACGAAATATTTGCATCAAGAATTTATTTTTGGAACAAAAAATAGGGATTTTGTAAAAATAAATTGATGTATTTTTATTCGTCAGTTACTTTAGCAGGTTATTGATATTGCAAAAAATTTGTCAGTTCGACACATTTTAATACAAAATAACAAATCCCATAGAATAAAGTATGGTTGCAACTTTTATTTCACCTTAATTCATAATGCTACTTCCTATAGTGTACACATGTTCAGTGCTGCATTAGAAATAGAACTTGGAGAAGTAGTGGTGTTTCGCTAGTATACAAGGTTTAGAGAGAGGAACGAGAACACAGAATTATTTTTGAAACATTTTCTTTATTTCTAAAGATACGTTAGTAGTGTTATTCCAATAATATAAACTATATTTTATATTTTGTATCTATATTTCTATATATCTATAAGTATATAAGAAAACATATTTGAAAGACAATCCCACATAATTTAAACTCCAATTTTTTTTTCATTTTTTCGTTATATTTATGTGGCTTAAATAAAATTTACTAATTTTTAAAGGGATTTTTAAAGGGATTTTTCACTTACCAATAATCTGCAAATATGTTATTTGACTATGATTTTCACACTTAAAGTCAGCAATAAATTTTATGATGGCACTC
>JACCPG010003020.1:0-11650 GCA_016069955.1 Drepana arcuata | reverse complement strand
AAATAAAATTATGTGTTTTGCACTAAGACAACTTAGCGAGTCAATTAGTTTGGTCATTTCATCTTTATTCATATTTCCCCTTCTTCCACACATAATAGCTATGGTAGGAGAGGAACTACACTGATCACCCAGCACCTCAGAGACAAGGTGTTTATAATCTGCACCAGGCACACAGTGGTTTAAGGCCTGGCAAGTACTGTGTGATAAGTGCAACCCCATATCCTTCCCTAACTCATCACTATACAGTAGTATATTTAACAGTCTGTTAACCGTGTTTGCACATTCTTTACAGATGTAGGTAGGACTTTAGCAAATAAAATTATAGCTGATAATCATCCCGTACAAACAGCACCATTACAAAATACAGCAAATTCCCCTTCTAATTCATTCCTGATGACTACAACAGAGACTAGAGACTGACAACAGGGAGATTGAATCAATGATACTACAGCTACGCACTGACTGTGCAAGTGGGTGGGACAAAATATTATCAAAATTACTGCAACTATATCGAAATATATTTATACTTCCAAAACACACATATGTGCAGGCAGGCTAAAAAAAGCTTTGATTCACCCGATTTATAAAGGAGGTGACAAAGACTGTATCAGTAACTATAGACCAATATCCGTATTAACTGCAGTATCCAAAATTTTAGAAAAAATCTTAAACACTAGGCTCAATAAATATCTAGACAAATACGACATAATTGCAAATAATCAGTATGGTTTTATAAGCACAATATCAACAGAAGATGCAGTATTAGACCTAACACAGTACGTTGCAACCCAATTAGACAATAAAAATAAATGTGCTGGTATCTTCCTCGACATGGCTAAAGCCTTTGATACAGTCTCAGTCCCCATCCTACTAAATAAATTAGTTTTTTTTTTCTTTTTTTTATACAACAAGAGTGGCAAACAAGCATACGGCCCATCTGATGGGAAACGGTTACTGCAGCCTATTTACGCTCACGATACCGAAGTATCACTTGCGTGTTGCCACTCTGTGTTTGGAGAGTTATAGTGTGTTGGCAGCATAATGGGTTTAATCCCTCTGCTTCCAACACAATGTAACAATCCTCTCCCCTCCCCAAGGAGCTCATTACTGGAAACCTTATTCACCACGTGAACACAACACAAAAAAAATTTTTATTTGGCTACGGACTTCTATAGGGAATCCCAGTGGAAGCGTGCACGTCGCGATTCCTGCCAGCCCAGAGGGCTGCAATTCCACTCGATGCGCATTGGCCGGACGGCTGTTAGGGCGTGCCCCCGAGGCGACGCGCACCAGTCCGTCCCCGCTGGTGCGAAAAATTCTGCACAGTGCGGCGATGGGGACCGCCACCCATCACGCGAAGTGCCTCACGGCGGGAAGTGGAGTGTGGAGTGTAGGATGGGTGTATGGAATGTAAGAGGAGGTATGGCTGATAAGATGAACGAATTGATCGATGTTATGACAGAGAGCGAGTTAGATGTTGTGTGCTTGTCTGAAACCAAGCGGAAGGGTAGTGGAGTAGACGAGCTCCCGGGCGGGAGTTTAGTGCTGTGGTCAGGAGTGGCAAACATCGAGCACGCCTGCCAGGGAGTGGGAATTCTACTATCCAGCCGCTTGGCAGAATGTATGATAAGTTATGATGCGGTGAGCCCCAGACTTATTTGGGCTCGCTTTAAAATAGGCCTTACCCGACTGTTTTGAGTCGCGGTATATGCTCCGGTGGCCTCAGCGGACACTTGCGACCTGAATAAGTTCTGGGAATGTGTGAGTAATGTTCTAGAGACGAAAGAAGGGAATGAAAAGCTGATTATTTGTGGTGATCTGAATGGATAGGTCGGGACAGCCCGTAAGGATTACGAGGCAGTACTCGGCAAGTATGGTGATAAGAGAGTGAACGAGGCAGGCAAGCTGATATTAGATGTATGCATGGAGAGAGACCTTTTTGTGGCGAACGCCATGTTCGACCACAAAAGGATTCATCAGTATACATGGGAACGGAAAAATGAGCGAAGCATGATAGATCTGTTTCTAATAGATCAGCGACTCAGAACACAGGTGATGGACACCAGGGTGTATAGGGGACCTGACCTGGGAACGGACCAGGGGTCTGTTCGCGGGCTGGCGATCCCGCGCTGGGGGTCCCTGTTCTGCAGTCGCAGACCGCATTAAAAGCTAGAGGCTTCAAGATGCGGCTATTAGACACAGATATCAAGAAAGGGTATCTGAACAGCTAGCCTGTCCACCGAAAGATGTGTTTGAGAGTGTCGATGTTTGTTGGCAGTTCCTTAAGTCCAGCATATTATGAGCCGCGAAAGAGGTTTGTGGCATTTCGAAAGGGCGGACAACCAAAAATGGCGATGGTTGGTGGGATGATGAAGTGAAAGAAGAAGTTAAAAAGAAGAAGGATGCAAGGCAAGACATTTTGGCTATGTCCAGCTCAAGTGAGAGTATGAAAGAAAAGATGAAAGAAAAATGCCGCCTGCAAAAAAATCGTACGAAAGAGATAATAGCTCAGAAGCGTGAGAGGTTCCAAATGACTGTAGACGAAAAACTGTCACAGAATTTCAAGGACAATGCAAAACTTTTTTGGAGGGAAGTTAAGAAGTCCAGAAATTTTGTTACAGCTAGTAGTAGGATGAATGTGATTTTCTCGAAGGACAATAACATACTGACCGACAAAACAGACGTCCTCAGGCGATGGAGTGAATTTTACAAAGATATGTATGATGATGATGCCGCTGATCTACTCACAGAGCTGCCTCCAACAGAATCTGTCGAGGATCCTATAGCGGATAAAATAAGTATGGGAGAGATTGTAGGTGCGATAAAAAGTCTGAAATGTGGAAAAGCTGCGGGAATAGATGGGATTACGGCTGAGATGATCAAGTACGGTGGACCAGCGGTCTGGGACGTCATCTATTTGCTATGCAATCTTTGCTGGGAAAAGGGTGATGTTCCGGACGACTGGAGGCGAGCAGTCATCGTGCTTTTCTATAAAGGAAAGGGATCACGATTGAACTGCTCAAACTACAGAGCCATCAGCTTGGTCAGCTTAGCTAGTAAAGTGTACACGAAGATCCTGACGATAACAATGCAAGAGCGATCAGAAAGGTTTCTCTGGGAATCCCAAGGTGGATTTAGACCAGGAAGAGGATGTATGGATCAAACCTTCTCGCTTCGCGGAATCGCGAAAAAGTTTTTGGATATTAACCAAAAGGTTTTCTGCGCTTTCGTCGACTTGGAGAAGGCATTTGATAGAGTCGTACGAAAGGAACTCTGGGACGTGTTGCCTGGATATGGAGTGAGCAGTTCCCTACTGCATGCCGTGAAATCACTCTATAGTGATAGCGAGGCGTGCGTTAGGGTTAATGGTGAGATGTCACCCTGGTTTGATGTGAAGTCGGGGGTCAAACAAGGGTGTATCATGTCTACCTGGCTGTTCATTATATATCTAGATAACTGTCTGAGAGCACTAAGAACGAACGGATGTGGAGTGAAAATGGGAAACTTAGTGGTCAACTGCCTACTATACGCCGATGACGCGGTTTTACTGGCGTCATCAGAGGGCGAACTGCAGTCACTAGTTACCATAATGAAAGAAGAATTTGAAAATAAGGGGCTGCGGCTAAACGCTGGCAAGACTAAGTTTCTAGTATTCGAAAGAGATGAACAAGTGACCGAGTGTGCTATATCGGTAAATGGGCAAATTCTAGAGCAAGTGAATGAATTTGTATATCTTGGAAGCATGTTCACACGAGATGGAAAGTATGAAAAGATATTGAAAGAAGGATAACTGCCGGAAATAAGGTGAATGGAGCCATGTCGGCGTTGATGGGCAGTAAAAGTCTGAGCAAGAATGCTCGAGTTGCTGTCCACAACGCGATATTAGTACCTACCTTATTGTATGGCAGCGAATCCTGGGTATGTCAGAGGAAGTATGAAAATAGCTTGAATGCAGTCGAGATGCGATCTCTTCGAAAAATGTGCGGCATAACGATATTAGATCGAATCCGCAATGAAGAGATTCGCAAATCAACTGGCGTGAATGAGGGCGTGATTGTAAAGATGAAGAAAGGCATGTTACGTTGGTTTGGACACGTAGAAAGGATGAGTGAAGAAAGATTGACGAAACAGATATACAAAGCAAAAGTGTGTGCAAGAAGAGGCAGAGGAAGGCCACGTTCCAACTACCTGGATCAAAAAGATCGGACTCTGAAGGACAGGAACGTTAAGAGTACTCGAAACCGACGAGCATGTATGAAGAGACTGATGAATGTGGACGAAGCGAAAGAGGTATGTAAGTCTAGAGAGAACTGGCGCTCTATACTCTCTGCCTACCCCGTTAGGGACTTGGCGTGATGATATGTATGTATGTATGACTTCTGTAAGGTGGAGGTCCTGCCCCAGTCGAGCAGCTCCGAATTCGAACGGGAAACCCGTTATGCCCTACCTCTCTTATCGCATAAGAGGTATACTACTCCAAATGTTTAAGGATTATTTAACAAATTGAACGCAACTAGTAAAAATTTATTCTTATCTATGTAATGAACAAATGATTACATATGGTGTACCACAAGGCAGTTTGTGGGCCCAACACTTTTTAAAATATACATAAATGATCTATGTAAAATGGAAATTCAAAATGCGAGAATATATATATATGTACCTATGCCGATGACACCGCCATTATAGTACACGGTACTATTTGGGGCACTGTTAAGAAACTAGCAGAACGGTCTCTTAGAGAAGTAATGAACTGGCTTAATTCTAACCTGCTTTCACTTAATTTAAGTAAATCAAGTTATGCTACCTTTTCAATAAGGAGCAATAGTAAACCATCTGAAAACTTGACCATATATGCACATTCCTGCCTAGAAGAAAATTAAAACTGTTAATGCCCGTCACTTATACATGTAAGTAGGGTGAGATACCTGGTAGTACAGATTGAAGAAGGACTACGATGGGATGGACAAATTAATAAAGTCGTAGCTAGAGTAAGGAGCATGATTTACCTTTTTGAAACTATTATAGAATCAGCAGCAGCATTAGACCTCCTTAGAAAAATATATATTGCTCTTTATCAATCGGTCATCCAATATTGCATACCAGTGTGGGGTGGTGCTGCAAAAACACTATTTGTATCGTTGGAGAGGGCCCAGAGGGCAGTACACAAAGTTATGTACCGAAAATCCTTCAGGTACCCGAAATCACAGCTGTATATTGATAGTCTAGATAGATTATTAATTAGCATATATGCTAATTAATAATCTATCTATCGGCGCAAATACAACAATTCACCATTTATAAAAACAATAATAATTAAGTTTACTAGAAATTAATGTTAACAGCATGCTATAATTGTAAATTGAATAACTTAAGAATACGTGCACGTGCGCCGAGCACTATAAATACGGCCGCACAGTCGACAATAGATCCTGGCTGGAGGCCTAGGTCTCGCCATTGACCGGTTAAGTAGCAAAAGTTCCCGGAACTCACGCTACGAGAGACAATACAAAAAAAAAAAAAAGACAATAGATCATTCGTGCTCGAGCTGTCGTACAGTACGGACTTCTCTATGACATCATTACGCTACCCGGAGAATATAAGCTTGCCAGATATTTGTGAAGTATTCTTTGAAGGACCCAAACATGAGTCGCCATTATGAAACCAACAATGATGACGACAGTGATGCTGACGTCACACCAGTTATAAACGCCAAGGAGGTACCTCTCCTCCGTCATCAGCCCGTTCACCACCTGATCAACAGGAACCAACGAACAACACCCTGCAGCAGGAATCTATGCTGGTTAACAATGCACCGCTAGAACCAGTACCCTAAATAAAAAAAAAACGAACGGAACTGCAAGCATACCCTCGCTTTGGAGTGCAGATGGGCGGGATACCACCACAATTCCTGATGCAAATGATGGAGACAATGCAGAAAATGTCTGAGCGCTTATGTGCACCACCTACCGAAGCAAAAATAAGGATCAAGGACGTCAACAATAATGCAATGCCTCACCTCAGCTCCAGTGCTGTACCTTTTTCAAGAAGGAGCGCCAATACAGCTGTATACAGACGCAAGCAGTCTTGGATTTCGAGCAGTCCTCGTGCAAATTTTCGAAGGACGACAACATGCAGTAGCTTTCATGAGCATGAGGACCACTGATACTGAAAGCCGCTATCATTCATATGAACTGGAAACATTAGCAGTGGTCCGAGCAATAAAGCACTTTCGACAGTACTTATATGGAAGAAAAGTTACAGTAATAACCGACTGTAATTCCCTCAAGGCGTCAAAACAAAAAGGACTTGTTACCACGGATTCACCGATGGAGGGCGTTCCTAAAAAACTATGACTTCGAGCTCGAATATCGTAAAGGAAACCGGCTCCAGCATGCTGATTTCTTCAGCAGAAATCACAGTGAAATGGCAGTAAACGTAATTATAAAAGAAGTAGAATGGTTGAAGGTCGAACAACGACGAGATGAAGAACTTCGGCCAATACTGAATAACCTGATTGACAACAATCCAGTGGAAGGTTTTACCTTGGAAGAAGGCGTTCTGAAGAAACACGTCCTAGACCCGATATTCGGTCAACAGCTGCAAACAGCAGTACCGACGTCCTTCCAATGGAGTTTAATTCCACACCACACTCAAGCACCCAGGTTGGGAGAAAACCCTACAGAAAATCAAAGAAACCTACTGGTTCGATAAGATGAGCACCACGCTCCGAAGATATGTTGACAACTGCGTAGTATGTAGGACTTGTAAAGTCACATCTGGGGCAGTACAATCACAGCTACATCCGATTGAAAAGCCAACATGTGCATTTCAAGTAATCCTCATGGATATCACGGGAAGGTTGGGAACCCAAGAAGATCAACAGTACGTTATTGTAACAGTGGACGCATTCACAAAATACGTCCTGATAAAGGCCCACACAGTACGCTTGCTGCATTAAAACGTACAGTACATTTATTTGGAACACCAGTACAAATTGTGGATGGAGGAAGGGAATTTTTAGGCGAGTTCACACAGTTCTGTGAACAGTTTGGCATAAACATTCATGCCATAGCGCCAGGCATCAGCCGAGCAAATGGCCAGGTGGAGAGAGCGGTAGCCACACTGAACAACGAGCTGGTAATGATCAAGAATTACGAGACCGAACAGTGGCACAGCACTCTTGAAGAACTACAGCTAGCAATGAATTGCACAGCACATCGCGTGACAGGAGTAGCATCACTCACGCTGATCACGGAAGCATTGCGCACCACCAGGATTACTCAACCTGGTCGACATTGACATAGAAGCGTTGACCAGACAAGTACAGCAACGAATGACTCAGACCGCTGAGGTTCTTGAAAATGACCGCTACATGGTGAAAAAGGTGGTAGGCAGAGGCCGCTCCAGAAAAGTCGCCCACGATCAACTTCGGCGTGCATCACAACTGGGAAACCAAGGTGCCACATCGGCGGGAGATGATCTCGAAACACCGCAAAACAACGTTTCAACTGCCCCTGATCCAGTGCCATCCACATCTCAAGCTGACCAGTCAGTCCAGATAACTCACGACGACGAACACGCGTCATAGAATTAAAACTGGTGAATCAAAATTCATTATTTTATCACGATATTTTCAACTAGAACCTACAAAAAAAAATGTCTGGAGAGTGGTACCTCTGAGCTAAACCATGTGTTACCCTTGAGCTAACCACGGATCCTTGATGCATCCACAAGTGAACCCTGAGATACCGTAGGGACGCCTTGTGGAACTATGGGTAGACACGTACACACCACAGATTCTAAATTAATAAGGCGGTACACTTAAGATATCTTTGTGTATTGTTGTAGCAACAATAATCATATAAAAATAAGCAACATAGGTTGCTTATTGATACCTACTTGAAAGAAAAAGTTTTATTAAATTCAGGCATCAAACATCACATCGCAGGCAGGCGCAGAGTACGCGCCGCCTGTCAGAATGGCCGTATCGGCGGGAAACGAATCACCTGCTCACCGAGATTCTGCTGTTGTACCAACCAAATCCATTCCATCGAATTCATGAGAAGAGCTACAAATACAGCCAAACCACGACCTACAGGATGGACGTAACTCATCAAAATAAAAGATAAGTAACTTGATTCAACCATTCCAATTTTTTCGACGAGATCCTCCGAGAAACCTACGAGATCCTCCTAAAACTCTTCGAGAAATCTACGAGAACCCTACACTAACACCTCCGAGAACCTACCATTACCTTTCTAACATTGATATACACCTGTTAAATAATATTATGTTGGTACAATGTTTTAAATTTTATCTATGGTGGCAACACTGCATTTTTGTAACAGTTCGTTCAGTTCGATAATAAAACACAGCTTGATTGATTAACCTGCACTTATTATTTTTCTAATAACTTCAGGTACTGGGCCCAGAACTCTATTCCTGTATTAATTGCGAAAAGAATTCACGCGAATAAAATTCGCGGTGTGGACAGGAGTTAGTTGTTACTCATCGGTGGGAAGGAAAAAGTGAGGTTAAGTTATGGCGGCGCGCGGCGTGGCGTGGTGTGCCGGTGTATTCCCAACCAAGGATTACTTGTTCTGGAGTTTGGACAAGGTCGGGAAATGGAGAGTAACAATAATGTGAACGTGATCAAGCTGGAGGGTTCCAAGAATTGGAATATCTGGAAATTTCAGACTACGGTGCTGTTGAGAGGCCAAGGTTTGTTGGACGTTGTGGAGGGAAAATGTGTTAAGCCCGAAGTTCCTGATGAAATAACCAAATGGGAAGCTAAAGATGCGAAGGCGCAAACGTTGCTCGTAACACGTATGACGGAGGAGGCCATGTTACACATCATCACATGCACGAGTTCTGCTGAAATGTGGCGAAAACTTCAATGCGTGTATGAACAGAAGACCGAAACTAGTATACACATTATACAACAACGTTTCTTTCAGTTTAAATACGAAAAGGGAAGCGATATGTCAGTTTTCTTGTCTAAAATCCAAGAGATGAGAAACTTGCTAAAACAGATGGGCGAGGAGATCTCTGATAAGTTCGTTATTACGAAAGTGTTGATGTCGTTGCCTGATGAATATAAGCATTTTGTGTCTGCGTGGGAGTCGGCGCCTGACGATAAGCAAACGATTGATAACTTGGCGGCCTGATTATTAATAGAAGAAGAGAGAGTGAAAAGCAAGGCTGAAGAGTCCCAGCAATCTTCATCCTCTGCGTTTGTTGTGAAAAATACAAGACAAATAAAGTGCTTTAAGTGTGGAAAAATTTGACATTTTCAAAGTGATTGCAAACAAAATAAAAATGGCAGTGAAGAAAAAATTAATAATAAAAACTGTTTCTATTGTGGAAAGTTCGTACATTTCAAGGCGCAGTGTAGGTTTCGTAAACAAAAGGCTAATAGGACTGAGAACAGTGAGAACGTATCAAAAAGTAATGCATTTGTAGTGTCTAGTTCGCCACATGAACTGTATAAATCAAAATGGTTAGTGGACTCTGGTGCTAGTGAACATATGTGTCGAGATCGCGCATTGTTTACATCATTTACTAGTACCACAGAACAATCAGTGGTTGTCGGTAATGGTGCGACAATTAGTGTCCTCGGCTGTGGACAGGTGGCGGTGCAAGTGTCGAACGGGACTGAATGGATTGATACGGTTATAGACAACGTTCTGTACGTTCCGGAACTAAATAACAACCTGTTTTCAGTCATTCGCGCCACAGAAAAAGGATACGCCATGTTGACAAATGACAGATCATGCAGATTTCTCAAAGATAACCAAGTTGGTGCAGTGGCGGAAAGAATCGACAATTCTTATTATTTGGAATTGCGGTTTATGTATAACTACGGATCGGCAAGCTCTGCAACACTAGTGAAAAATGACTTAGATGAGTGGCACAGAAAACTCGCGCATCAAAACTTTACTTACGTAAAAGATATTCTGCAAAAACAAAATGTTGTTGTCAAACAAACCACTAAACCAGAGTGCGAGAGTTGTTTAGTTGGGAAGATACATCGTTTACCGTTTAGCAAAAGTGAGAACGTGAGTACAAAGACCTGCGAGCTGATTCATGCGGATACATGCGGCCCAATGGATGAAGCATCTGTTGGAGGGGCGAGATATTTTGTCATACTGAAGGACGACTATTCGAATTACAGAAGTGTTAACTTTGTTAAAACAAAATATAAGATCAAGTACTGCATTGAGAACTTCATTAACAATGCCGAAAACATAACAGGAAACAGAGTGAAATCGTTAAGAAGTGACAATGGTTTAGAATTCATAAACAAAGAAGTGAAAGAACTGTTTTCAAAACGTGGGATAACACATGAAACAACTGTACCCTATACGCCGGAACAGAACGGAAAGGCTGAGAGAGAAAATAGAACATTGGTGGAAGCAGCACGGACAATGTTACATGGAGTAAACTTTCCAAAGAAACTGTGGGCGGAAGCAATGAATACAGCAGTATTTGTCTTGAATAGAACCGGGAAAAGTCATGAATATGGAAGGTCACCATTTGAAGTAAGGACGAACAAAAAGTTTGACATTCACCAGTTGCAAGTCTTCGGCACGGAAGTGTATGCTCACATTCTTAAGGAACGAAGGAGGAAATGGGACAAGAAGGGTGAAAAAGGGTTGATGGTAGGTTATGAAGAAAATGTGAAGGGGTATAGAACTTATTTTCCAGAAACAAACACAGTGGAGATAAAGAGAGATATTGTATTCCTAAACCGAGATGGTAAAGAGGAGAAACTTCAAGTGAAGGAAGGCGAAGAAAAGGAACTTATAACATCAATAAACCTGGAAGAAAGAGTGTAGTGAAAGTGTGTAGTAGTGTAAAGAGTGGAGTGTTTAAGGGAGGGAGGGCACAACGGTCAATTCCCGTTCAAATTCGGAGCAGCCCGACTGGTACCATTACCTCCACCTTACAGAAGATCGCAGCTAGATGGCATTACCCTCGGGTGTGTCGTGTTCCTGTGGTGAGTAAGGTCGCCAGGCTCCAAGAGGAAGCGGTGTGTCAGCAGCACAGGACCAGTGGTGCAATTCCGCCGTGGTGGTGACCAGGCGCGGCATGTCGGTGCGGTTGTTAGGGAGACCCGGTGAAACGGCTGTCCGCTGGCCGCCCGCATATAGTAGGGGTCCCGAACCTAGGGATCACCTAATCTCCGCCCTGGGAGGCTGACCCGCACATGTGTGTAAAGTCCTTGGTGTAGTGGTCGTGCCGGAGGAGGAGACCGGAGTGGACCCGGCCGCTGCATCAGGGGGGGATCGGGGGCCCTTCCGACTTCCGCTCCGGCAATCCGCACTACCTGTACATCACTGTGGCGGATTGAGACTGCGCTTTGTCCTCGTTGATGCCACAACGATTCCTCTTCTTCCTTTTCAGCACCCTTAAAAATCAATAATGGCCAAAAAGTACAAAAACACTAGATTTTTCTCAGCGGCCTCCCCATCCACATTAAAAATGGACTTTTGCAACATCAGGGGACTTCATTCTAACCTAAACGCAGTCCACCAACACCTTGAGACGACGCAGCCGACTCTGCTATTTCTAACGGAGACACAGATATCCTGCCCCGATGATACATCGTACCTGAACTACCCCGGGTACAAGATGGAACACAATT